>JAKCPI010014180.1:0-11190 GCA_023213315.1 Euborellia annulipes | reverse complement strand
GAGAGGGGTAATGGCGCTCACTGGGTAATGGCGCTCACCCCTGTAACTCTGTCAAAATAAAACTTAGAAAATCGCCACGGAGCGTGAAATGCAAGGGGAGGGGTCTCTAACAGGCAACAATGCAAAAGGACAGTCAGCTTGCGTCATGTGACCGTGAAGTGAGTTTCTTCGTTTGTGGCCGCACTGATCTAATTTTCGGTGTCGTGTTTTTTGTCGATAAGTCCAAAATTTTAATGCTTATTAAATTTTTAATTTTGCTTTTCTGACAATAAAGCCATCCTATTCTGTGATAATGTAATCAATTTTCAGCAATTGCAAATGATTTTTTTTTTTATTTCAAATTAATTATAAAACTACCGTTTGGGGTAATACCGCTCATCTGAGCGCCATTATCCCTTAGAAAGTTTTCAGACTGTGAAGATGAAGAGCAGCTTTGTGTCGATGACAGTGATGATGAATTGAATGTGGATGATGTAATTAGAACAAAAGTATTATTTGCGAAGAAATTGGAAAAAAATAACTTGATGATTTAGTAGTATTGCTGCGCCATCTGTGTATCTGGGCTCATGCTATGTGTTCAGTGTGGAATTCGCCAGATGGATATATCTGTGATTTAAGTGTCCAAAAATAAAATATTTCTATTTCTAATTTGTGTTACCTCTAATAATAGCAATTGGTTATATTATAATTATAATAATTGAAGTTGATTTCACATCGAGACTTTACTCTATTTGTTATATTGAAAAAGCCAATCTTACGTCCAAATGGGAATAATTGATGCTAATTTGTGATTGTAGACTTTACTTTTATTGTATAAGATTGATCTCATAAATATTTCTTTAATTAAAATGTATCTTACATGTTATATTCCAAAAAACATGTTTGAGCGTTATTACCCCCATGCCCTGAGCGGCATTACCCAAAGCCAGGGGCAACGACCGCTCAAACATGTTTTTTTAATGTTGGTTCACTACTACTAGTAGGTCAAAGATATATGCTTTTAAGGTGTTAAGTTGTTGATTACTCGATAATTAAAGACTTTATTACCCATCTTAATTTGAATTTATAATAAATGATTTAAAAGATACACCATGTTTTCCTTAAGTTGAGCGCCATTCCCCTCTCTCCCCTACTTCAAATTTATTAATTATATTTAAATGAGGAGTTAAAACGTAATCAATTTCTGTTTTATGTATGCCGTTAGGTGCGATCTATGTCCATTATTAATATACTGTAACACACCATCCGTACTTAATTTTGACAATTCTGCTTGCGCTGAAGATGAGTGCAACTAGCGCTCGAAACGTCGGTGACAGGATATGGCGGTTTTTATTTTTACTTGGCTGCTGCGTCCCGGGAAGGCTCCCGTCCTCTCCTAATTTGAATATCTACAGCCATCAAACTTAACAATTTATGTATTTACTATTTTCAAGTTATTTTGTAGGCAAAAATTAATAAGACTTTCTCCTCGTTTATTTTGTTTCCCGTTTCCATAGGGGGCCCATTATTGTGTTTACTTCTTGAGATCTTTTTCCAATTTGGCTATTGAAATCTCCCATAATTATTATTTGACTTTTAAAATTATTTTTAAAATTTTCTCCAATAACATCATCAAGCATATTGTAAAAATCGTCTCCCGTTTTTTCATTTGATTCACTCGTTGGATGCACCCATTGCAAAAAAAAAAGTAAAAAAGCATTCAGCATTTAGAACCCGTTTTTTATTTCAATCGACTGATAGCTAACAAATAATAGTTATTTGATTTTATTAATCCCAATCTGATTAAGAAAGATAGACATTGTTTTATTGTTATGAATTAGAGTGGTTAAATCCTTTACTGTTTATTTATTCATCTATTTGATCGTTTTGCACTTAGGGTTGATTAACATCAAAGAAAGTGATTTGCATAACCAAAGAGTCGGGATTTAATTCAGAGAGGGTTAACAAAAAAAAAAAAAAAATACAGGGGATAAAATAATATTTATTTAAGGGAGAAAAATCGACAATTTTTTTTTTTTTGTCGGATTTTCTAATAATAAAAGAATAATCTTCTCTAACAAAAAATTTTATTGGAATTTTTGTGGTCGGATAATCGATCAAAAAAAGAAAAAAAAATCTGGTGTGGCAAGCACAGAACACAACTTTCGATTACCGAAGGTAAGAGAAAGTTGTGTGCTGTGCTTGCCACACCAGACTTTTTGTGTCGACATGTATTTAGTTTCCCACCAGTACGGTACATTCGATTTTCAAGATGTAAATATGTGAAAATATTTATATTTTGTTCATATGCTGATTCAGACGAGATTTTTATTAATTTAAATTGACTTTGCAGCTTCTTAGCCTTAGACGGGTGGTTGGTCACAAAAATTATAAAAACGTTGTTTCTATTTTAAATTTAGTTATTATTGGTCAACTGCTTTGTACAAGTCATCAGTTTCGATCCATTCATCATCCTCAGGACCTATAATTTAATATTACATTCAAATATTTTCAATATTTTATTTTGTAACATTTTGATTAGCATTTTTTTATAAATACAGTATACATATTATTAATACACAATTTAAAATTCATTTTCAAAAAATTAAAAAAATTAATCACATCTGCTCATTGTATAAGTTATAATTGATTTAGATTTGTTAAAAGTTGTAATTTACACTGTAAAAAAAAAATATGAATTTTCAATCATTTTCCATATACTTTCGTGGTTGAATTTTAATACACCCAGGATGTGAAATAAAATTAATATAAAAGTTTATGAACAAATTACCAACTTTTAAACTTATCTTTTTCTTTGTGTGCCGCCAAATTTTGAAATCGTTAAAAGTGTACCGCGACAAGTTGAGAATCACTGGTCTAAACGTTCTCAGATAACTCGACTACCTCAAGGAATTTTTATTAATATTATTTTATAATTATTTTAAGGAAACTTGAAATTATTCTATTAAAATTTATTTCACAAAACTAAATTTATTAAATTCTGGTTTGAAATTCGCGCTCTAAACTATTTAAATATTTATGAAGTATATTACAATCATACTAATTAAATAATTTTTATAAAGTAATTCAACTAAATAGCTATAAAAATAAAAATAAAAATTAACAATTTTTACCAAAATAATTAATTTTAAAATATACAAGACATTTGTTAGGTTGGCAACAAATTGAACTTTCTCAATATATTCATAAACAGTTTATGAAACAGAGTTCCTATACTTGTATAGGAAGTTTTTTGGAAGTTTTTTTAACAGTGTACATACCTTAATAACTAAAGAATCTATTATGTAGGCCTAATTGTATAATACACCGTTAACATTTATTAGACAGTTATTGTGTCCTTAATGGCTTTGTTAACAATGGTTTTTAAGATCTAAAACTGATTAGGATAGCGGAGGGCAGCCAAGAAAGAAATCAAATTAGATAAAAATATAATTAATCTTTATCAGATTTTTTATTTGATTGTCGACGTTTCGGACGCCAGTCGCGCCCTTCCTCAGGACAATCAATCGCCAAGGAAACAATACAGATGGACGTGTTAGGTATCTTAACGAAAACCGAAATTGTGCCCGGAACAGATTTCAATAGTTGAACAACTGAATGTGTCAAACGATGAAATTGCTTCAAGTCTCGTGCAATCAATGAAAAATCAATCTAAAACTGATACTTGTACAAGGCAGTTGACCAATAATAACTAAATTTAAAATAGAAACAACGTTTTTATAATTTTTTTGACCAACCACCCGTCTAAGGCAAAGAAGCTGCAAAGTCAATTTAAATTTATCTTTTGTTATCATGGGCATCTAAAAAATAATTGGTTTTTTTAATTTTAATCAAAATCGTTGGATCGAATTTTGAGAAAACAGAAAAAAACTGAAAAAGTGCATCAGTAAAGTATTATTACTCTTTGGTCGTTTTTGTTCAAAAGCTTCGTGTCACGTCCCATGGGGGGGTGCCTAACTTAAATATAAAATTTCAACCTCCTAGCTCTTTTCGTTCTTGAGATATTTTGTTCACAGACAGACAGACAGACCATGTCGCGAAAACCACTTTTTTGGATTCAGGAACCTCAAAACGTGTATATCCGTCAAAATCTCGACATCAAATTTTTGACATGAATCCAATACTTCTCTCTCTATATATATTAACATATATATAGAGGTAAGAGAAAGTAAAAATCATAGATTTGAATACGATATATACTATCCATGGAAGAAATATATATATTCATCAAAATCTCGACATCGACATGAAATCAATAGATCTACTTTCTATATACATTATATACATATATAGGTAAGAGAAAGTAAAACTAGAAAATTAAAGTGCAGCTATAGTTTTTCCAAAACAAGTCTTTAATTTAGATGATGAATCAGTAATTAAATAAAATTGATTACCAGAGCGAAAAAGAATTAAAACCTCTTTAACAGACGTTCTTAGGTGGCATACAAGTTCATATCGCATAACAATAAATAAATAGTGAAAGTGGAATCGATCAGTGCAGTGAGTGAGTGAGTAGACCCTGCCTGCATCGGACCAAACGGGTCACGGTCAGATTCAATATTAAAAGAGGGGGTGGGGGGTGTACAGAGGGGAGGGGCTAGAGGGGGGGGGGAGGGAGGGAGGGCAACTCGGTTGTTTTTGGGGCAAATGTTGCTGCTGGCGTGTCTCTATTAGTTTATAGAAGAAACAACAATCAATCATGCAGTACTGTATACTTCTAATATAAAATTAGTTTGTTATCAAATTTTGTTTTTGTCTTTACGCCATTAACGAGTGAGGGGCTGGATATAAATATCACGCTAAGCTTTTATTGGTAGTCAATTAAGATATTTTAAATAAAATAAAAGAACGAACTATTGACCCGTGGATTATGAATACTGGCAATATTCTAAAGGTGGCATATATTAATATTTGAAACTTAAGTTTAGAGATTGCGGTGTAGGTTTTAGGTGAAACAAACAAATCCTCAAGCAGGATATAATAGAAGCCAGCTCTTAGAAGTAATTAGGCCGCATTTTAGAGATCCTCCAGATTTAGCCACTCTCCTTAAAAAACCGAATGTCTCAATAGTTCAGGCCATCCACAATTTTCTGAAAATACACCAGATAGCCCTCTAACCATTATCTCACACAGACTTACCAATCGCTTCTCTTTTTATAGTGTTTTTTATTTATAGGTACGTTTTTATATCAATGTTATTTGTAATATCTATTTCTTATAAGTGTTATTTATACTAGCATTGTTCTTGTATTGTATTATTTGTAAAATGTTATTTTTGTGTATTTTTTTTATATTAATGTTATTTAGAATTGTGTATTATTTATATTATGTTCTTGTATGAATATTGTTTGTAATGTGTTTATTTTTGTCATCATGTTTGTAAATGGGCGGAGGGGCCGCTGGCTGGAAGCCCCAAATAAATTGGTGTAGAGCTTAGCGTACTAACATCGTATAGCAAACGTCACGGGTTCCAGGACCCGGGGAGTCCGATGATTTTATTTAAGCTAAACGGCTAAACTAAATGGCTTAAATAAGAATGCCTGGACCCCAAATAAATATTTATTATTAAATAACGGTTATCGTAAAAGTCTTAAATGGCCTAAGTTGCCTGAAAAGACTGTATGAATGTGAGTGTGAATGAGAATAGAGTGTGAATGTTTAAAAAAAATAATATAAAAAAAATTTAAAAAACAAACTCTTTTATAAATGTACTAAAAAGAGAAAAAATAATTATGTATAATTTCTTTAAAATTATATTAAAAATTAATGTATGTTACTAAAACTAAAAGCGTTGGGCGCGGGATTTGCAAATTTTAATTGTATAAATAGGCCTATTATATGTTTTATGAATACATTTTCATACCATAGACTTGGCGGGTAGTTAGGCAAAACAGTTTGAAGTGACTCAAATGTTCTAGTTAGATTATTTTATTTTTATTATTATTTTTTTTTTTTTTTTTGATTCATGTATCGGTGAATTAAGGTTAGTTGATCCTCTGCAATGCAAATTGCAAGAGATTGTTTATTTGCGCGCCCAACGCTTTTAGTTTTAGTAACATATATTAATTTTAGCTTCTCGCACCGGAGTCCCGGGGTTCGCTTCCCATCCCAAGCGAGGAAAATTTATTTCATTTGATTTGACTACAAATCATTTGAAATAAATAGGGATGGGGTCTAAATGGCCTTCCATGCCGAGAGAGGACCTTAAAAAAAAAAAAAAAAAAAAAAAAAAAATATATTAATTTTTAATATAATTTTAAAGAAATTATACATAATTATTTTTCTCTTTTTTAGTACATTTATAAAAGCGTTGTTTTTAAATTTTTTTTTTATATTATTTTATTTAACTGTTTTTAGTTTTTGTAATAAAATATTAATACGTATGAGTTATATACATATACACGATACAATAAGACAATTTGTATTTTAAAAAGAAGAGAAATTTTTGATTATAAATTTCACCCCCTCTTTTTTTGATAGGCCGAAATTAATTGACCTACAAAGATGAGAGCACATCAAATATTGCATTGTCACGGGAGTTACATACGTGTATAAAATTTCAAAGCTTTAGGTTAAGTAGAACTAGTCGTAATTTCAATCGCTAACTTTGTCGGACCGAACAATGGAAATGTGATTAATTGGCCGCTAATCTGAATTTAATTAATTTTTAATTATTTTGAATAGCACATTTTTAGAGTAAAGTCTATTTAACACCTCAGCCAATGCTCAAAACTCTAAATTAATTATAAATAGGAGAAATTTTGATTATAAAACTTCCCCCCCTTTTTTTGATCGGCCGCCATTTTGTAATTAATTCACCTACAAAGATTAGACACATCAAATATTGCATTGTCACGGGAGTTACATATGAGTATAAAATTTCAAAGCTCTAGGTTAAGTAGAACTGGTCGTAATTTCAATCGCTAACTTTGTCGGACCGAACAATGGAAATGTGATTAATTGGCCGCTAATCTCAATTTAATTAATTTTTAATTATTTTGAATAGCACATTTTGTAGAGTAAAGGCTATTTAACACCTCTGCCAATGCTCAAAACTCTAAATTAATTATAAATAGGAGAAATTTTGATTATAAAGTTTTACCGCCACTTTTTTTGATCGGCCGCCATTTTGTAATTAATTCACCTACAAAGATGAGACACATCAAATATTGCATTGTCACGGGAGTTACATACGTGTATAAAATTTCAAAGCTCTAGCTTAAGTAGAAGTGGTCGAAATTTCGATTTGCAAATTTGTCGGAAAAACAGGAAAGCAAGTTAATAAAAGCGTTGTAAAAAAAAAAATATAAAAAAGCATAAATACAGGAACATTTGAGTGGCGGCAAACAGTGTCCCACCCCAAGATTTTGAAAATAAAAACAACACTTTTTTCCCATGAACACTCACATATACACACAGTCTTTTCAGCAACATAAGCCATTTAAGTTAAATAAAATCATCGGACTGCCTGGGATCCGAACCCTCTACCAGATACATATACAAGGAAGGCGCGGAACCAACTACGCCAAGCCCGAGGCCACAAAAAGCGAATTAAATATGTATTTTGTTATAATTTACAATACAGAAATCTTTAATTGATTAATCGTTTAAAATAGTGGTTTTTATAGTCGTGGGCCGCGGCCCCCTAGGGGGCCATGGGTAACCCGAAGGAGAGACGCGAAGAATCACGAATGTAACAAATAATTTATTTTTTTGACCTTTAGCTTCAGCCATAAATTATTATTTTTAAATAAGTATTTATACTTTGATTATAATTATAACATTTCGATACATAGATTATTTTATTAATTAGCTATTATTGTATTTATTAAAGCCTTTGCAAACACTCTTCGTCAGAGGAAATGAATAAATACTTTGCCCATGATTCTTCACCTCTAGTATTCCAAAACAATTTTTAATTATTGTAACAATTTGTTAAATGTTTAATTAAAAAAAAATTAAAATTCCTTTTCTTAATTGTTATTATGTCGTTGAATTTCCTCTCGTGACTAATCTTTTAACGAAATCAAAATTTATTTACTCATAAACAACGTTTTATTAAATACAAAAATAAAAAAAGAATTATATATATCATGTGTTGGTCCATGAGGGTAATTATGAAAAAACATATAACCAAGTATTTATTAATTTAAATAAGCGAAAAATGTAGGTACCGCCGGGAGTTGCACCACGGATCTTGTCGATTTACTAGTAAAGTGGGGAGTTGCACCACGGATCTTGTCGATTTACTAAGTAAAGTAAATCGACAAGATCCGTTGGTGTAACTCCCGGCAGTATACCATTACTTATTTAAATTAATAAATACTTGGTTATATGTTTTACAAAAATAAAATATTGTATTATTTTATATATATAATACAAAGTTTATTTATTAATCAATCATTAATTTATAAAAGCCATGAGAGAAAAGGGTTGAAGGGGTGGGGGGGTTATGTTATTAATATTATGTTAATACAATAACCATTAGAATTATCGGAAAACTTTAATAATGTATTATTGTATAATAAATCAATGATTTTTTTACAAATCTCTTTTTTATAAAAAAAAAAAAGTTTGCCGATCTGTGTTTATTTAGTAAAATTAATTTCAGTATAAATTTACGTTATTAAATTTTCGCTAATATTGGAATCAATCAAAAACTATGAAATATATATTCTATTTTTAAGTCCTTTTTAAACCAGACATCTGGATCTGTCCCTTTTCTGGTTTAAAAAGCGGCGGACAAGTGATACATTTTTCCTCTAAAGTTTTTCCACTTTGTTAGTGACTTGCACGGCTAATTGTATATAGGGGGAAGTGACTTTTATTGGTGTGGGTCGAGGATCCGGTGGCCTGGTGCAATGGACAGCACGCTTATGCCCCGGAAAGGCTGGAGATCCTGGGTTCGATTCCCCGAGGCCATGGGATGTTTGGCCTCTCCAATAAAAAAGCACTCACAGTCTTGTTAAATATATCTATGACTATTTAAGTCCGAATCGAGGTATTTTGAATACAATTCATTATCTTATTCAAATATATAGATCTCGAAAAATATTTAAGTGTAAAATTTCGTTTCAAAATTCCAACGGGAAGTTGGTCAAACAGAGCGTGACAGACGGACGGACGGACTCCCCAGTATTATATATATCAAACTGTTTAATGCTTAGATGCATAACTTTACACCCGTAAACACAAACTTATATCACGTTAAACATGAAGGTTCATCCTACAATTGCTAGTTCGAATTTAAGCCACCAGGTAGCGTATTGAAATCCTCAGTTTCCCAAAGGGAGGATTTAAATATTGGAAACATCTTGAAATAAAGTGTTGGCCGTTGCAAAATATGCAAGTTGGATAACTTTTCTTTATTATTGAACTGCTTCACGAAGAAAGTCCGGTTGCAACCGTAGATTTTTTTACCACTCAAAGATGTAGACTTTGTTGGTTTAGCGGATAAAACTTGCTGAGAACCGGTTGCCTTTTCGAGATAGCCTAACAATAAATCAAAAAAATCTGGTGTGACAAGCACAGAATACAACTTTTGATTATCGAAGGTAAGAGGAAGTTGTGTGCTGTGCGACCAGTCACACAAGATTTTTTTTTTTCAAAAAACCTTATTTTCAAAGCAAAAAATGCCATTTTTTCCGATGAATCAAGTCATAAGCCTCATTTTCGTTTTCTTCTTCTTTATAAATGCTTTGCAACTTAAACTAATAAGACATTCAAGTGTTCATTAAAGTTCTTTTTTAATAAAAACACTCACACTCATTCACACTCACACGCACATTCGCACAGTTTTTTCGGCAACTCAGGCCATATAAGACTTTGACAATAACCGTTATTAAATATATATATCAATTGGGGGTCCAGGCATTCTTATTTAAATCATTTGGTATCCAAATGAAACTTATAGCCAATATCGGACTGCCTCAAGGATCGAACCCCGACGTTTGGCATACGGGGTTAGCACGCTAACCTCCTACGCCATGCCCTCGTGAGGTCACTTATCGTCTCACAGGTTTTCGGTGTACTTACTTGGTATACAAGGCAGGCACGCTACCAACTACACCAAGCCCGAGGGCTTATAAAAAAGTTATTCTAAATTAAGTGGCTGATTTACAGATTTGGAAGTCAAACTTTAACTTGTCAATATCTCGTGCAATTAATGTATTGTAGCTTATGACTATCTTCCACTGGGCCCGCCAATTATTCAAAAAAATCTGATGGCCGGAATGCAGGGACACAGCACGTGACACTTTCACCTTCTTTGGACCCCACTTTGCTATTTTCTTTAAACATCTAAATATTCGTTCTTTCATTTAATGTTATAAATAAAAAAATTTAATAAAAGAACAAACAAAGATGGATGTTACCATAATAAAATTATAATAGTGAAGAAAAAAAAAATTTATTTTTTCAAAAGAAGGAAAAAAATAATAATTAAGAAATTTTAATTAAAAAAAAATGATTTAATTAAAATCCCCTTCCCCCCCCCTAGTTAAACTCTTATAGAAGTTGACTCCCCTCTTCTTTTCTTTGGCGATTTGCAAGTCCACAAAGGTCAAGCAATCTCGCTCTCTGATAAACTAATCAAACAGGGATTAATCCCTGCTACTTTGTGAATAATTTTATTTCGCTTTCTCCTCTCTCTCTACTCGGTTAGTGGGGTATTCAAGAGGATTTAAAGTGTATGAATAGAGCGGGCGATTTTAATTAGAATCTGATAATGAAGGCCGACATTATTTAATTCCTCTTATTTATTTTTACATCTCAGCAATCATTAAGAAATTAAATTATACTTTATCTAAAGACACATTTTAAAATTTTATAATCAGATTTTTATTTGTTTATTACTTTGTTACCTCTATATATTTTATATATTGAGATAAAGTATTGGATTCATATCAAAAAATTCGATGTCGAGATTTTTTTTTTTTTTTTTTTTTTTTTGAAACATTCCACACTTTTCTCTCATTCACGCTCACATTCACACTCGTTCACACAGTCTTTTCAAGCGACTTAGGCCATTTAAGACTTTAAACGATATCCGTTAATGATTATTATACATATTGAGGGTCCAGGCATTTTTATTTTGGTCATTTTGTTATCCAAATGCCTTAAATAAAATTATCGAACTACCTAGAGGTCGAACTGCGACGTTCGGTATAGAAGGTGAACACGTCGATGTCG
>JAKCPI010014179.1:0-14055 GCA_023213315.1 Euborellia annulipes | reverse complement strand
AGCAGCCTTAAAAACTATCGTGTTTTCCTCTTTATTGGCCAATAAAAAACATGGACACGAAGCTGCAAAGCATTTCCGTTCTTCTTAATCAAAGCTGACTAGAATTGTGAATGAATGGTCGTCCAGATCCCACTGGCGATCAGATCAGTATTTTAGAGTATTATTATGCAAATAGATCGAAAGTGACCAGAAGAAAAATGTGTCCCTGGTGCGGGCGTGTGTATCCTTGTGTGTCCCTGATGTGGAGCGTGTACGGCCTAATCCCTCTTAAGCCAGCTTAAGTGAATCGGTAATTTTTTAAACTGAAGAGAGTCCCCACAATCAACATTGGACCAGGACGATGATGATTTATATAAGTTAAGGAGTGTATATACATATTTCTTATTCAGACAGACTTATTGTGACAAATGATTATTGAAAGGATAAGGTCCGCAGCAAGAAGAGGCCTGGAGGAAGAAGTCGAAGGCGGGCTCTACAGCTAGTAAAAAATAAATACCTTAATCCACTTCGTCTGGACCTATGATAGGACAGGGAAAGTTTTACCAACTTCGTTGTCTATATTTTTATTTTATAATGTTTTATGTGGTCAGTAACCAGGAAATCACGATGAACTAGTTTTAAAGGGCGATCGCAATGCCACTGCGGAATATTTTTGGGTTTCTTCAGCAAAATATTTAAAAAAAAATTTAAATTAAGAGAAAAAAAATCAATATAATTGCAATGTCGATGAGAGAAGTGGCTGTCGGACGGTTTGATAAATAAAAAAGGAGGATGTCAGCCAGAAGCAGGATAGCCTCAACCGAATGATAATTTCCAATTAAAAAAAAAAAAAAAAAAAAACTTTAAAGCTTACATTAAATGATGGCTGATCATTATGAGGAATATAGTCAATCTCAATAACATATCTTTTATTGGTATTTTCATTTAATAGAGGCTAGGAGTACAAGAGTAAAGTGGTCTTCAAAAGATTTCAATGGCAAAATGAGAATATACATTTTAAAGAGCATCTAAAAAATAATTGATATTTGAATTTTAATCAAAATCGTTAGAGCCGAATTTTGAGAAAATCTAAAAAAAAAACTTAAAAAGTGCATCAGTAAAGTACTAGTACTCTTTGGACGATTTTGTTCCAAAAGCTTCGTGTCGCGTCCCATGGGGGTGCCTAACTTAAATATAAAATTTCAACTTCCTAGCTCTTTTCGTTCTTGAGATATTTTATTCACAGACACACGGACACACAGACAGACCACGTAGGTTCTCTTTGAAACATTTTGTAAAATAAAAAGTATATATACAAATTAAACACTAGGTTATTTGTTTCAAAGGTTTTATTAATTTTTTAATTTGATTCACTTCTGATCACTTCAAGTGTTAATTTTTAATAAATAAAGCATTTGAATCAAATAACATAGTGTTTAATTCGTATATTTAATTTTAAATATTTATTAACTCAAATACTCAAGCAGAGATTAATTAATTAAAATATTATTTCATATAAGCTTATGTGATATTTTCTTCCTTTTTTGTCAATTTGCTAAAATATTTTTATAATAATATTATAATGGGACCTATGGTATGTAAATTTGAGTATATGGAAAATATTTCATATGGTGGGTTTCGACAGAGATACACGTTTTAAGGTCGATTGAGTAAAAAAATTCACAAAAAGCTTTGTTTGGATAGGTTGAATTTGATAAGTTAAGCTCCTAGACGTGCTTAATCAAGGTATTTGGTTTTAATAAGGTTTTGCTTCATCGCTTTCATCACCAATAATAAGTCGAAATGAAGATGATTAGTTTGAAGATAAAAAGCGATAATAGAAGCAGAGTTTGGCCGATGCAAGCGGGAAATTTTTTCCATATCACTAGCTTGTATAAACTGATCAATTTTTATTGAAAAATATTGGATTCAACATGCGGATTGAACGGATAAACTTATACCTGTACCCCCCAGATATATCGTATATTTAAATAATGTATCGTGGAGTCTCTATGGCATGAAATGCCGAAAAGACTTCAAAAAAAAAACTTAACTAGTAAAAGAAAAGAAAATAAAAGAGAATAAAGAGAAATCACAATAAAAATGTTAATGTAATAAATTTTATTTTTTTTTTTTGTTGACCTCAATCATCCAATGAGATATTTACATGAGTAATTTAATTTAAAATGAAATATGAATATTAAATTGAAACTCTCAAACAAGGGAGAGAAGGAAATTCGTAAACAAATCTGAGGAAATGTTTTTAACGTTTCTCTTGAGCCGTAAAGAAATGTAATCATATGCATTCGGCAATTCTAAGTTCCTATTCCATTCTATTTATGTTTACATTCCCTATCAAAAGCACTTAGTCTATAGGGGTAAGTACAAACCTGGTTTTAAATTGAATAAATAGAACACCAATGTTCTGTTAACTGGTTAAAAGCTTAATTTTCATATTATACGTAGATCATAGGCTTAGCCAGGGGGGGGGGGGTTGGGGTCAAACTCCCCCCCATGGGACAAGCCATGACTAGATATTTAATACAAATTATATTTCACATAGGGTAAGAGAAAGTAAAATATAATAATTTACTCTAGCTAAAAAAACAAACCAAAATGATTTATAAATACCCTAAAATAATCTTAAATTTTTGAAAAAAAATTTCTTGATCCCCCCCATCCAAAAATTTCTGGCTACGCCAATGACGTAGATTAAATATTAACTTTTTTTTCTAGAATGTTTTAGAAAGTATCTCTCTAAACTTCTAGATGCATTTGGATTGCCTTTCGGTGTATTCATTTTCCGACAAGACAACGTCTTAATTATTACTTAATTTGCAAAATATTTGATCAGTAAAATTGTAGTTTTCAATAAATATTGGTTGGTCTTTTGAATCGTCCTCTGCGGACCGATTCAGTCCAACCTCTAGTATTTTCTTAGAATTATAAAAAATTTCGAGTTTCATTGTTATTCGAAGAGTAATTTCAGAGAAATAGGCTGAACGCACACCAATTTTAATTGAGCAAAACGTTTTCGGACAAAACTTTTTGTCCAACGCACACCGATTGAGCAAAAAGTTTTTGAACAAAATGTTTTGTCCAAGAGAAAAACGTTTAGCCAATGCCAAAAAAACAGTTTTTGGCAAAATCTTTTTGTTCGAAAATGTTTTTGCTCAATCGGTGTGCGTTCAGCCATAGGCCTAATAAAAAAAGCTAAGAATTTTTGGGCCTTTTTGATTTACTATTATTGCAAGATACGGCCGAAATATATCTTAAAGTATCCACTCCCCCCCCCCTTCTTCCTAGAAATCTTATCTACACTCTAAAATCTAAAACACTATCAGTAAAAAGTTTCCCCTCACATTTAGCTCGTCTAATGGTAAAATCGGTCATATATAGATTTAATGGATCGTTAGAAAGAATTGAGTATCAAATTCTCCATTCCCGAATTTATTTGAAAAAAAAAAATCTGACTTTTTTTTTTTAAACATTCACACTTTTTTCTCACTCACACTCACACACACATTCACACAGTCTTTTCGGCAACTTAGGCCATTTAAGACTTTAGACGAGAAACCGTTGTAATTAATATATCTATTGGGGGATCAGGCATTTCTATTTAAGCCATCTGGTATCCAAAATGGCTTAAATAAAATCATCGGACTGCCTAGGTCCGAACCCGCGACGTTTGGTATAGGAGGTAGGCACGCTACCTACTATGCCAAACTCGGGGGCAAATCTGACTTTAATATGAAAATTGATTAAAATTTTTATTAAGACAAATTTATCAATCTAAGTAAGATCTTAAGAGGTATCAAGATCAAGTTTTATAGTTATGCCTTTAAAAATTTTATTTAATTATAATTAGACTAGCAAATGGCAGTAATTTTTTTTTAATTTTCCACTTAAAAAAGAATTATTTTCAAATAAACTTTTCTTTTTAATAACTCAATCGAATCAATTAATAAGCATCTGGTTATAAACAACTTTTTTAAATTGGGGAAGCCAATTCAATTTACCTCCAAGAAAAAAGTTTTTTTTTTCTTCTCTCTCCTTTTTTTCAAGTGCTTCTGAATATTTCTTATTTAGTGAACAAAGCGAAATAAAAGGAAACCTGACCCAAGTTAAAGAAGAAAAATGATGAACACTTCTTCTTCATTAATTGGTTTAAAAACAGAGGAACACACGATAGGTAAATAAAAGGGAGAAAAATTGCGCCCAACTTATTTATCAATATTTATTTATAATTCAAAATCATGGCCATGTTTGAATTAATTATTTTCAATTATTTATAGTTGAGGTTCTTTAAATAACATCTAAATTATGGGTAGGCAACTCAAATTAACAGGTGAACTCTGGAGCAACCTATCGAAAAGAGAGTTGATGTCTATTATCCAGAAAGAAAAAAGAATCAAACGAATTTAATGCACCCATTGTTTACATGTTAGTAATTATTTTAATATAATAATTTATTTATAAAAGTTTATAAGATCCGGACTAGTAATCAAAGATTAATTAAAACTTCAAAACTTGAAGAAACCAGCCATCAAGCTTTAAAATCAAGGTCGATCTAGTTGATGTTTTCTGGCTTCCGAAGCTCTATAATTTTAAGATTCCTTTTTGAAAATTGATATTGTAACAAATAAACTCAGGAGAGGAGTTGAAGCATTTTATTTCTCAAGTAGAGGAGGAATTTTTTTCTTTTTTTAAGTTCAACAATTTTGAGGATAAAATGAGAATATACGTCTTAAAGAGCATCTTCAAAATAATTGATTTTTGAATTTTAATCAAAATCGTTAGAGCGAATTTTGAGAAAATAAAAAAAGCTGAAAAAGTACATCAGAAAAGTACTAGTACTCTTTGACCGTTTTTGTTCAGAAGCCTCGTGTCGCGTCTCAGGGGGTACAGTGAGCGCCACTATTAAGTCCCCACCTGGAAGCTGCTAGAGCCTTAAGTATATGGTATAGTATATGGTAGGTCTATATAGCGAAATAATTTTAATGACCGAAAAGGTAAAATAAAATCTGGAACTGATCATTTTATTTTACCTTTTCAAATATAAATTTATTTCACTATATACCATATACTCAAGGCTCTAGCAGCTTCCAGGTGGGGACTTAATAGTGGCGCTCACTGTAGCTAACTTAAATATAAATTTCAACTTCCTAGCTCTTTTCGTTCTTGAAATATTTTGTTCACAGACACACAGATAGACCATGTAGCGAAAACCACTTTTTGGATTCAGGGGAACTCAAAACGTGAATATCCATCAAAATCTCAACATCGATATTTTGACATGAATTCAATAGTTACTCTCTCTCTCCCTCTCTCTCTATATATTTTATATACAGTATATACATAGGTAAGAGAAAATAAAAATGAGATGAAATTTCAGGAGTAATGTCTGAACGTATAATTAACAATGAGGAAATTAAGTCAGCCGAAAGCAAATAAAGAAAAAATATATTTCTCTTCTTCCGCTTTATTACATACAATATAGACGTTTCGGCCGATTTTCCGACCTTCATCAGGGCATGTGCTATGTTTGCCTCGAGCTTGTAGATGGAACATTCGTCGGATGACATGATTTCTGGGTAAAGGCCGGAAAATTGGCCGAAACGTTGACATTTGTATGAAATAAAGTGGAAGAAGAGAAATACATTTTTTCCTTATTTGCTTTCGGCTGCTTTAATCTCCTCATTGTTAAAATAAGAGGGGCTCGCTGGTGTAGTGAGCTAGGGTGTCAGCTTCTGCAAAGAAGATCCCTGTTCAAATCCTTGGCGTGCGGGATTTTTCATTAAATAAAAATATTTATTTAATGTAAACAAATCCTCAAGCAAGCCCTGGATTGGAATATAGGATCTCACCACAATAGCCCTCAGGCAACTCTACGAGGAGAGGGAGTTGCTGTGACATCCCGTCCTGTGGAAGGGACGTAAAGAAGGTTCCCTCTCAGTGATGCATTCTTCGAAAGGAGTAGGCTACACGCCGGTGCTGAGGAGTCCCTCCTCAAACTAGGACATCCTCCCTAGCATAGAAGAGGTCGGATATAAGGAGCCGGTTGGAACCAGAAATAAGGATTAGTTCACTAGCTAGAGAAGAAAGTAGGAGGAGGAGTTAGAGATAGGAAATGATGTAACTTCACGGGGTGCCGGTAGATGGCTACGGCCAGAGGCCGGTTGGGTTTGAGGTGTGTGTCTTCGTACACGAAAGCACTTCGGGCAAATAAACGGGGATCCCGATAGGAATTTCAAATAAATAAAAAAAAAAAATTGTTAAAATAAGATTACTTAAATTATAATTAAGTAAAGGATCTCCTTATTAAGAATATTGAGGATCTTCTGGGGAATCGTTGGGACTGTTGCGATTTTATTGCCAAAGTGGGCTTCAGAGTCCCGGCGTTTTCCCTGAGATCTAGTACTTTGTTTTACTTAGAAAGAGCACGAACTAGGGTATTGGAAAAATCTCCTATATTTAGGATGTGCTCTGAGTATGCCAGAAGAGAGTCTAGCCTCCTTCTCAATTGAATTGTAAACTTTAAAATAGTAAATTGTAAACTATTCTGTATTCCTGATCTCTCTATAATTGGAGTTAACAACCACTGTTGAGAGATTCGTTATCATTAAATAAACAAATAGGGGTTGATAAATAAATTATTACATAAACTTATGCTTCTGGATAATCCGAGGAGAGGTGAGGGATGCAATGTACCTCCCCAACCTACCCCCTGTTTCGCAAGTATTATTAATGTTAAGCTAAATAAAGCTGAAAGAGTGAAGGACATCTAATTTATTTTCTTGAATTTAGTTCTTTATCCCTTATCTTCATTTAGAAGCTGGGTTTTATTCATTTAATTGTCTCACCAACAACCCACTCGACTTGCATTTGTGTAATGGTCCAATTAATTTTATCAACCATAACTTGTCCAGCTTGAAACAGTAAGTATGTGAACTTGCTAATAATTTGGTATACTCAAAATTCTTTCAAGTAGAATAAATTAGTCCAGAAGATTTGTGTATTCTCATAAAATTGTTTAGAAAAAAAAAATTCTGAGTGCTGCATATTTTATTTTTTATTTTTACTAGAAAAAATCTGATGTGACTGGTCGCACAGCACACAAATTTCTCTTACCTACAGTAACCGATTCTGTGATCGCCACACCAGATTTTTTTGTGTCGAGATATATTTATTTTCCGTTGATACGTATATTAAAATTCAAGATGTAAAATTTATAAACATGGGAAAATATTTGTATTTTTTTAAGATGGCAATTTTCTATAAATTACCAGAGTAAAGTAGTCTTCAAACAATTTTGAGAGCAAAATGAGAATATACATTTTAAAAGGAATCCAAAAAATAAGTGAATTTTGAATTTTAATCGTTATAGTCCAGAATCCCGGGTCCATTTTTACAATTTATTACTATCAAGTCAATTATCCGTGAGTATCTTCATTTTAATGAGACGATCAACTTTTTCCTCTTACAACAATTCTTGATTGTGGTAGCTAACAGGAGTAGCAGGGATATAATATTTCAATTTGACGAAAATTTATTATTATTTATGGGTTTTTTCAATAAATCTTAAGAAAATTATTAACATTATTGGAAAAAAAATATTTGTTCTACATGTACCATCTATTGCAATAGTATTGAGAATAAAGCCCGGAAGTTAGGCAGCCCAAATGGCAGCTGGTCTGTCTAAGAAATATCTTTTTCAAAGCAGACAATAGGGCGATCGGCATTTATTACCATAAAAATTTATCTTTTTAATATATTAGTGAACGTGTATCATTTGGGCTGCCTAACTGCCGGGCTTTATTCTCAATACTATTGCAATAGATGGAGACCAACATGGAGGCAAACAATTATTTTGCTTGTATTTATTAAAATATTTTCAAAATAGAATATTAATAATTGATATTTGTTATAGTAGTTACTAAAAATTATTTTTCTCTCTTGTTTCAGGTAAGAGACAATATATAGTTTCCCAAGGAGGTAGCTATACATATAGTGAGTATTTTAAATAAAATTTAAATTTCCGCCATAGGCTATTTTATAAATTTAAAGTAAATATACACACAAGATATTTATTAATTTACTTAATAGGCCTACATATTTGTAAAATCACAAGATTAATTAATAATTATCTTGAAACATATAACCTAGTGTATATATTTAATTTTAATTATTCAAATGTTTACACATAAATTTTAATAATTCTCCAAATGATAGTGGTTGTAAATTATTTTTATTGGCTGAAAGCCACCTGGACACGAAGTCAATATAAAATTTTCTACTAAACATTGCTACTTAATGATTAAGCCATCTAATTTCTAATTTTCGAGAAAGAAAATTCGATGTTTATATTTAATAAAAATAACTTCTTTTATCTATAGCTCTCACAATTTTGTATTTTTATCTTTAGTACAAATCTAATTTCAAAAATAACCTTCTAAAATAAAAATGTTTGTTTAATCGAAACTCTATTCTTTCATTCCAATAGAAAACAAAGAAAGATTTGTTCTTTTAGTCTTAAAATTAATAGAAAAAAAAAATTGGACTATCTTATTCATCATTCAAAATAGAAGGAAAAAAAAAACATTACATCAAATTACAATTCTATGGATGAATTTAAAAAGTTTCTTAAAGGAGATGGTAAATTGTAAATTGAATGGTGACTTGGATTATTTTTTAAAACAACCCATTATTATGCAAAAAGAAATGTCTAAATGAAAATAATAAATAATACTATAGAAATGGGCTGCATTTCTATATAAAAAAAATAATCGATTAATCGATTATTTTGATTCGTTGGAGCGAATTTTGAGAAAATCGAAAAAAAACTTAAAAAGTGCATCAGTAAAATACTAGTACTTTTGGGCCGATTTTGTTCAAAAGCTTTGTGTCACGTCCCACGGGGGTACCTAACTTAAATATAAAATTTCAACCTCCTAGCTCTTTTCGTTCTTGAGATATTTTGTTCACTGAAAACACACACACACACACAGTTACATACTTTCACGTATGACCCGGTTCAGATTAAATATTGTGACAATAAAGCAAATAATGTCCACTGAAATAACCGATAAACATTGTTTTAGGAATAGATAGGGGCTGTTCTTGAAATTTACGTGTACGGACATTCCATTAGAAAAAAATAATAAATTTGCCGTAAATTTTACGGCAGGGCACCCGCTCGAAGGTTAACATAGGCGCCGGAACTGGGGGGGGGCGGAGGGTACATTGCCCCCCTGGGGGGCTAGAGGGGGGGGGGGGGCAGAGGGGGGCAAAATTTCTTCTTTTATTTCATTTATTTTTAAAAATGATATATTTTTACTTTTGAAAAATAAAATCTAAATTAAAAAAATTAAAAGAGTAAGAAATTCATTTTTTTTTTCAATTTTTTTCCAAAAATTTTTGATAAAATCACTAGCAAATTTTTTAAAATTTTAATTTTATTAAAATTGTGATTTTATTTAAAATTTTTAAAGTTTTATAGTAGATTTGTTTTTGTTTTATACTATTTGAACATATTAAATTATTTTAATTTTCTAAAAAAAATTTTTTGCCCCCCCCCCTGATTCAAATTCGTTCCGGCCCCCCTGAAGGTTAATAATATTTCCCGTTTGAATTTAAGAATAAGAAAAAAGATGAAAACATCAATGAAATCTATTATCCTTTTGTTCTATAAAATAAATGTATTAAGAAAATATTAACTAAGGTGGGAGCGGCAAATGGAGTTTAGGCCTATAGGCCGCATACTCTTAAATCCGGCCCTGTATAATCGGGTAAAAAATCTTGAACCCTTTATATCTGTATCGTGGAGTAAGTTAATAGTTTTCGATTATTATTTATAGTAAAGTTTAGTAAAAGTTAGAAATTCTCAAATTTATTAATTTTGCTAGGTGTTTTAATACAATATTTCCATAGATTAATAAGCTATATTATTTTAAATATTTCTTTAATAAATTTTGATTTAATTTAATTTAATTTCATTGTTTTTTTTTTTTTTTTTTTTTTTTTAATAATAATAATTATAATAAAAATGTCAAAAATGTGAGATTTTAAAAAAGTTGTCATATTAATTTTGTAAATGGAATGGAAAATATTCATGGATTTTATCGGTTTAATACCAAGCCGTAGGTGTTTGTTGTTTTCATGTAAATTATTCAATACTCATTTTATTTTTATATTTTATTATTAATATAGTCAATTTCATTTCAAAAGGTGGAAAAGCGATTTTTGTTTCTTTCCGATCTAATCAACTACAACCTCTAACTTTCCTCAGATAAAGCGAATCATTGGCGTAGCCAGAAATTTTTGATGGGGGGATCAAGAAATTTTTTTCAAAAATTTAAGATTATTTTAGGGTATTTATAAATCATTTTGGCTTGTTTTTTTAGCTAGAGTAAATTATTATATTTTACTTTCTCTTACCCTATATGAAATAAAATTTGTATTAAATATCTAGTCATGACTTGGGCCCCATGGGGGGAGTTTGAACCCCCAAACCCCCCCCCCCTGGCTACGCCTATGAAGCGAATGACAAGCGGGTAAACGTCTTTTTCTGAAATATTTCTTTTAGTAAAAAGAATTCTATCACAATTCTTTCTACAATTTTATAAACCTACTGAGAAAAAAATGAACAAGAAAAGAAAAAACAATTAAGCCTAGATCACACTTGGGCGACGCGACAGTTTTTTTTCGCCACGAGAAGTATACATAGATTCCAAAAGAAAGGCGCAAACCTGGGCGGAGCGTCGCGACGTCACGACGCGTAATAAAAAATATATAGGCCTATGACCGCTTTTGAAGCGAATGAGACCACTGTGCGACGTCGCGTCGCGTCGCCCGAATGCTCGGAAGGGCATTCAAGCGATAAATCGCTGCGAATCGATGTCTTCGTGTGCATTCGGGGACTGTCGGTAATGATCGGAGCCCTTATTTCCACGTTCCGATAACAAAATAAAAGTCACGGTTTGTCAGGATCATGGTTGGTCATTAATTGCAGCAGGAGTGCTTGAAATAATATTTAAAAGGTAAATATACAGTAGTCTACCGAAGTGACAATTCTCTTACTAAAATGAATAACTAGGCATATATTAAAAATAAATTTTGTTTCAAGTTTTGAAAATCACTATTATATCTGTTTTAAATAAAATATATTTGTAAAATATTAGAGGCTAAAAGGAATTTTTTTTTTAATTATTTGCCGAAAAAAGTCAATTATGGCTTTCAAATAATTGTTAGAAAGAAATAATTAGTCCTTTATTCTGTCTATCTAATAATCATTATTTGGAATATCGTTCATTTACTTTCCCTTTCAATATATTTGCAAAAATTGTATCCTACTAAAAGCAAGAACCTGGATGTATAGAATATAGATATAATATAATAATATACAAATTGAACACAATGGCTTCATTAGTGAATTGGATGCATTGCAATTTCCAAGAGAATGGCTGACGCTACCGTTTAAATTGTATTCAAATCAACAGTTCACTATTTAGATTGAATGCTAGGTTTAATAAATAAATAGAGGGGAATAATACTAGATATATGGCTTTTATGTTTAAAAGGTTTTTATTTTATTAAACAAAAAATCTACGTTTTTTTTTTTAATCAGAAAAGATATATATTTGTTTTTTTAAATGCCACTGTCTACAAATTTCATGAGATTAATCACATGTAATAAATTCTGGAAATATATGATTTAAATTTAGGAAAAAAAATTAACTTTTTTTATTCAACTTGGTTCTTATGGGATAAAATAATTCGCGTAATTTGAAATGCTGATGGCTTCGTACCACTGCCAGAAATAAAGAAAAAATAATAAAATCATTAGGTGAAAATAATTCAAAAATTTTTAAAGTGTAAAAATCTAAATTATTAGTAAGCCTATTAAGAAGCGCTCACAACTTTCTCTTTCCTTTAGATATTTTAGATATTTATTTGTTTGCTCTGAGGCTATTGAGCCTCCTGGAGCACAGAAAATTATACAAAAAATTTACAATGAAGAGAATGTATCCAAGTCTAAGAGTATATGATGCATGCTCTCCCTTCTCCCCAAAGCGGTGCGATTCATCCAACCGACCCTCTCTGCTCATTTAATAAATATTCGTGAAATCTGACTTTAAAAGTCGCCAGTGTCCCCGACCCTCTAATGCGCTCCGGGATTCCGTTCCACAACCTCACAGACTCCACAGAGAACGACTTACCAAATGTTGTCGTTCTGTGCTTCGGCATCTGTAGGTCAAGCGGACTCCCCCTGAGACTCCTGGGCACATTGTCCGTCCTAAACCGGATATCCCCGTATAAGTAGGAGGGCTGCTGATTCTTCAAGAGACCATACACATAACACCCTAGGTAGTACCTCCTCCTATTCCTCAACTTTAACCAACCGAGCTTATTATAGTAGGGCGTTATGTGATGGTCAACGGGGACTCCGAATATAAACCTCACGCAGGAGTTTAACACCCTCTCAAGTGCAAGTCCCTCTCCCCCGTCAGATCATTGTAGACGAGGCAGCAGTAGTCGAACTGCGGCATTATCAATGAGTTGACGACCACCCGTCTAATTCCCAGTGGCAAGCAATCTTTTATTCTTTTGAACTGGTAGAGGTGTTTATAAACTTTGTTCGAGACATCGGAGACATGCTCTTTCCATGAGAGGGTTCTATCGAACACCACTCCTAGATTTTTGACTGAATTTGAGTAAGTGAGAGCACTGCCTCCGATCCTCACTGGGGGTACCTCCACCAGTTTGCGAATGTGGGCGTTACTGCCAAAAATGATGGCTCTAGTTTTTCCCACATTCAATTTGAGTTTTTTTTCGTCAACCCATCTACAGATGCTAACTATGTCGCAGTTCAACCTTTCCACCGCCGTCCCCACCTCGTCAAAAGGGCAAGAAATATAAATCTGCAGGTCGTCCGCGAACAAGTGATATTTGGAATGCGTTATTTGCCGGCCAATGTCATTAATGTATAGAGAAAACAAAAGCGGCCCCAGGACAGAGCCCTGGGGTACTCCCGACGACGTCGGCAGCTCATCAGACATGACCCCATCACCATGGATAATCCTCTGGGACCTACCCGTCAAGTAGGAGGTGAACCACCTCAGGACCGTCGACGACATATTCATCTCGCTAAGGCACTCCACCATAAGGCCATGATCGACGGAGTCAAATGCCTTGCTAAGGTCAAACAGGACCAGGATTGTGACCTGTCTCCTGTCAATAGCGCTCCTAATGTCGTCGCTCACCCTGAGGAGGGCAGACTGCGTGTTATGAAACCGTCTGTAACCTGACTGCTGAGGGTCCAAAATCCCCAATTTCTCTAAATAGGATGTCAGATGATGGTGAGCAATTCTCTCTAAGACTTTAGACAGACTGCACAGAAGTGAAATTGGTCTATAGTGTGCACATTCGCTCGGGTTTGGCACCTTTGGCAGGGGGCGAACAATGGAGGACTTCCAAATCTCGGGAAAACAACCCTCCTGCAAGGACTTATCGAAGATATGAATAAGTACAGGCAGAATGACAGGGGCACAGAGTCTTATCATTTTAATAGATATATGATCCGTGCCCATCGCCTGCGATCGAGATCTGGACAAACAGGCGAGAGCCAATTCCGGCCCAACATGCGGAAAATAAAATCTCTCGCTGTCAAAAGTTCGAAACAGGGAATCAGCAGGTGGCTCACGACAGCCAACCGACGGATGGGATGCCGAGATGAAATACGCATTAAGGTCGTTTGCGTCAACACTAAGCGGGCGACTAGCTCTACTTCTTGTTAATCCAAGTCGAGATATCTCCTTCCATAGGAAAGAAGTATTCCCACTATTGGAGTTAAATAATCTTTCGAAATACCGCACCTTGCTTCTCTTAATGAGGACTATTACCCTGTTTCGAATCTCCCTGAACCTTTCCCTGAGCGCAGAGCTACCAGATCTAAGAGCCCATCTTCTCAGCCTGTCCCGCTCCCGCATCAAACCCCTAACCTCCTCATCAATCCATGGTACAGGAGGACGCCTTCTCACACATGTCCTAACAGGCGCATGCACATCAAAAGTTTTT
>JAKCPI010014178.1:0-17670 GCA_023213315.1 Euborellia annulipes | reverse complement strand
AATATACGGTTAGAGAGAATGATTTTTCAGCTAAAGATTTCACCATTTATTTTTTTCCTAACATTCCATTTTACCGCGCTGCGGTAAATTCTAATTTGAAAGTTTAAACCACTGCAGATTCCAAAAGGCTAATCAGATCAGACTAAATGTGATGTCAATTTGTGCAGAAAGAAAAACTAATTGACTATATAAAAAAAGTTGCGATTAATAAACTATAAAATCAATTATTTTTTTCAAAAAATCTCATTTTTTAAGCAGAAGTCGCCTTTAATGGATAAAACTTTGGCCACACCTGTCCTATATTGTTACTAAGGAAATGTATGAACATGTTTGTTAATGAGAAAAAAGTACGAGTAAAAAAGAAAAAAATACTTTCTCTCTATTTATAAAAATTCAAAGTACCTAACATGAAAAATCAATGCAACTAATATGAAAATATAAAACGCATTATGAAGATAAAATGGGCTAATTTAATTAAATTAAAATTAATTTCAAACATTTATTCATTTATTATGCTTTCTTGAATTCAATTTCTTTAAATAATACTCAGAAAGTTCTGTTTTCAGGCATAAAATATTTTTATCAAACGTATAAAGCTTATTTTATCTCTCTAGACCAGTGGTTCCCAACCGGTGTGCCCCGGCACCCAAGGGTGCCGCGAGAATGCTAAGGGTGCCGCGAGATATTTAGATAAAAAAAAATAAAATAAAGAGGCGAAAAAATAAAGTTTTACTAAAAAAAAAGGTCAAATGATTAAAATGGAAGCGGCAAAATTTTCCGTAGATCGAAAAAAATTAAGCTTTGCCAAAAAAAAGGTCAAATGATTTTCACGCAAGGGAAAATAATTTGCCCCAGGGTGGAAAAAAAATTTCGATTTGATAGGGAAAAAAAAGGAAGGGTGCCGCTAGTGTGTAATATTATTCCCAACGCACCTTTGGGGTGCCGTGGACTTCAAAAGGTTGGGAAACGCTGCTCTAGACTGAATAAGTATTATTTATTTCTTTAATGTTGAAATGCCATACTTCCCTCTCACTTTTTAGTTAAGTTTATCTATACACCAGTAAATTTTCTTGCTGAGTAAATTCACAGACAATAATTTAACTAGCTAGCATATAGCCTACTAAACTTTGTAAATGGAGGAACAGTTTAATAAATGTTCCGGATTATAATTATAAAAGGAATGTTATTAAAAAAATACTCCAGTGTGCATAAATTGGATTTTATTAATATTTAAAGTAAAATTTAAGTGATTCAGGGAAAAATACAGAGGGGTAAGAAAAATAAATGAATAATTTTATTAAATTAAAAAAAATCTGGTGTGACTGGTTGCACATATATTTAGGCTCCGACAGTACGGTACATTTGAATTCAAAAAGTAAAATTGATAAACAGGGGAAAATATTTATATTTTGTTACCATGGCAGCCATTTCTCCTATCTTTCCTATGGAGTACACCGAAAAGACTGTGTAAATGTGTGTGTGAGTGTGAATGAGAAAAAGTGTGAGTGTTTAAAAAAAAAATGGTCGCTTTTTTGAAACGTAGTGAAAATATTGCATTTAACATTACAAATAAAATAGGCCAAATTGATTGAAAAATATAGTAGACTTTAAGAAACGTATTCCATTTCTCTTTTTTAAGCCCTCCTGGGTGAGGATGAATTGAATTTTCTTTCTTTTTTTTTTCTCCACCCACACATGGATTCACTCTCCATTTATTTTGTTGAGATTTTGTCCAAGCACTTGGAAAAAAACTGACTCTTCATCCTCGATTTTCGAGTATCCTCTCTTTTTGACTTTAAATTTAATACTTCCTCTATATTTGTTTTCGATATAAAAAGAGGCAAACTCAACTTATTTTTCCACAGTTAGAAATTCTTTATTAAATTTCGCCTAGATTAAGTGCTTTGAAAATTTATAATAGGCTATTGAATGTAGAGACCATACTAGTTTATTTAAAGTATCAAATAAACATTTACTTTATTGTTAACCTTAAAAACGAAGGAATATGCAGGACTGCCGATGTGAAAGGTAAAGATGCGAGGTTTGAGGCTCGAGGCCTCAGAGGCCTAGATCCTTTTTTATCCTACCTTAATCTTCCGAGAATAAAAAGGAAATATAAATTATTAATGCCAATAAATTTTTGCTTTCTTTTACATATACACTTATGTGCAATATATGGCAGAGTAAGGATCATATTAAAGCATCTTTGTACTTTTTCCATGTGATTTTTTCAATGTTTAAAAAAAATATAATACATTTTGAATGGAATTTGGAAACCAAATGATTGGGGCCGACCGAAACAAGATTTTAAGCCGAAACCAAAACTTCGGTCGGAAGAAGCGTCATTTGGGGGAGGGGGGTGGAGGCAGGGGGCAAATGCCCCCTCCCCCAAGAGCTCTGATTTTTTTTTAATATAAATTAATTTATAAAATTGTCATTTGCAAAAAAATAATATGTTTTCAAATAGGTCAAATGCACACTTTTGTGAGATTTCGTTTTTATTAAGATGTATTATGGGTCAATGTACTGAGGGATCGTTGCTTCCCCAGTATTTATCTTATAATAACTTTGATAATGAAATTTTATATACATTTGAGACTTGGTCGTGTTGACTGATGAGCATCTAACAACTGATATGCAAATTTTGTATTTTTATATAATTTTGTATATGTTTATATATAACAACTCAATCTGCATCTCAACGGTGTATACCTTGAGATTGCCAATAATGTAAGATCTTATTTTTTTTACAATTTAAAAAATATTTTATGTTGTTGATTACAATTATTATTTATGCTCATTTCAGCTCTTAAGAACTGATGATGGATTTATATAATTAAACCCGAAACGTCTTCTTAGTGGAGATTTTTATTCGATAGAGGCTCCCTTTTGGCTGACATCCTCTCTTCCTTCATCATTTTAATCGCCACTTCTTTTATCAACATTTTTTTTTTTTAATTTTATATTATTCTAAATAATAAAATATTTCAAAAAATATCTACGAGTATATAAACTGTAAAAAATTAACAATTAATTAAATTAAATATCTTTTGGCCATATTTGAGTACCTATATGTAAGTAAATTTAAAAAAAAAAAATTTCCCCTCCCAAGAAAAAGTTGAAATGACGCCACTGCTCTACATCAAAATTTGGAAAAATTAGTAATAGGCCTACCACAATTTATTTCTTGGGTAGTGATATATTATTATCAATAATGGCCGGTATAATAAATGTGGTATGATGACTTTCTTAGGTAAATGAAACTTGTGATGGGTGGTTAGCCAGATCAGATTTTTATATAACTTTGTTATATGTATATTTCTGGTGTGAGGCGTGAATGAGGGAGAGGGCGTATTATATATAGCCTCGGGCCCTGCTAAGCTTTTGCCAGCCCTGGGAATATGAGATCGGGTCACGGGCAGTCAGATGAGAATTTATATATTTAGATACCAATTAGTATAAATAAATGTGTCTAAATAATATGAGGGTACCTTAAATTAAATTATTTAAAGCCTATATGGTCAATTGATGATTTTGTTCATACTATATAGGCCTAGTAAGAGCAAAATCATCAATATATATTATAAGACTATTATAATTTAAGTAAAATTATTTAGTATATGTGAGGTTTCACTAAGTTATAAATGAAAGAAATATTGAATTTATAACTCGATATATTTCGAGCTATTAACCCATCTTCAGGAGCAGGGCCGGAACTACGAGATTTTTTAGGGGGGGGGGCAAAATTTAATTTGCAGCCCTCTCCTTAAAATTTTCTATACAAAATTCATATCATTTTACCTTTTTTTTACTAAATCTTTCTTTAATTTCCGCCCCTGATATCTGCCGCCCGGGGCCCACGCACCCACTGCCCCCCTAGATCCGGCCCTATTCAGGAGTACATGTGACTTAGTGAATAAAAGGAAATAGATGCTCCCAGTCAGGCTTAGATAGGAGTGGGGGAGGGGTTGGGGAAGTTTGTGAATGTTTGCTTGAGACTAGGGCTGGATATGGAGGGGGTTGCTTCTTCTAGGAAGAACTTTAATTTGCGGGTTCAACTGGCTTTGACTGGCTTACACCAATGGCTTACACAATGGTATTCACTTCAACTCATGGCATTAAAAAACATTTTTGAAACTATAAAGAAAATCAATACCATACTAAATAAAAAATAAATTTTTTTTAAGTAACAAAATTCAATTGTACCTTAATAGAACTAGAACTAACAAGATAATAAATACTCATGGGCGTAACTAGGGGGTGCCGGGGGGAGGCTGGCCCCACCTAGAAGGCTCATGCCCCCCCCCCCCAGAAAGCTCCCTGCCCCAAGAAAAATTGAGAAAATATGGGGCACAGATTAATAATATACAGATGGGAAGGCTCCTATACCTGCAATGGAAACAGGTTAACCGAATGGTTTGCGATGTCGCTAAATATCGCGTGACGTCATGAAACAAATTGCCTCCAAAATTTGAAATTTGTCGATTATCGAAGGTGAAGATCGATAATAATAGGTTTATGAAATTATATTTAAATAATTAAAATTTTTAATTAACCATGAGCTGGTTATTATTTATTTTTGAATTATAATCTATTTATTTTTATGTTTAAGAAAATAAAAATTATAATTTGCTTTTGATAAAAAAGGACTCCTTTCCCATAAATATATATAAATAATGAAGTATCAGGTATTTTGTTAAAAAAATCATACTTATATATAATTGCCTTAAACCCGTGTCCGATGTGTGAAACAACCAATCAGGCCTCAGGGATAGCGCTGATTGGCGAAATACAGAGAGGGCGGAGCCGGAGAGGCAAATTCAAATTTTTTTAACCAGGAGAGATATCAATTTGGTTTCTTCCCTAAAGCCTTCCCTTGATAAGAATCTAAATTCGTTGTTTCAGAGTTTTTTTTAAATTCGGCAGCCCCCCCCCCCCCAAATTTTTTAATTCTTCTACATCTTCAAATATAAACATGCTTTTTTGGATTTAAAATTCTTGAATGAATATCTATCAAGGGATTTAAAAGTTGAAAGATTTTTTGTGTAATTGCCCCCCCCCCCCGAAATTTTTAATTCTTCTATTTCTTCAAATAATAACATGCTTTTTTGGATTTAAAATTCTTGAATGAATATCTATCAAGGGATTTAAAAGTTTAAATATTTTTTGGGTAATTCCCCCCCCCCCCGAAATTTTTAATTCTTCATTTCTTCAAATAAAAACATGCTTTTTTGGATTTAAAATTCTTCAATGAATATCTATCAAGGGATTTAAAAGTTTAAATATTTTTTGTGTAATTCCCCCCCCCCCCCCGAAATTTTTAATTCTTCTATTTCTTCAAATAAAAACATGCTTTTTTGGATTTAAAATTCTTCAATGAATATCTATCAAGGGATTTAAAAGTTTAAATATTTTTTGGGTAATTCCCCCCCCCCGAAATTTTTAATTCTTCTATTTCTTCAAATAAAAACATGCTTTTTTGGATTTAAAATTCTTCAATGAATATCTATCAAGGGATTTAAAAGTTTAAATATTTTTTGTGTAATCCCCCCCCCCCCCGAAATTTTTAATTCTTCTATTTCTTCAAATATTAACATGCTTTTTGGATTTAAAATTCTTGAATGAATATCTATCAAGGGATTTAAAAGTTTAAATATTTTTTGGGTAATTCCCCCCCCCCGAAATTTTTAATTCTATTTCTTCAAATAAAAACATGCTTTTTTGGATTTAAAATTCTTCAATGAATATCTATCAAGGGATTTAAAAGTTTAAATATTTTTTGTGTAATTGCCCCCCACCTCCAGAAATTTTTAATTGTTCTGTTTCTTCAAATTTTAACATGCTTTTTTGGATTTAAAATTCTTGAATGAATATCTATCAAGGGGTTTAAAAGTTTAAAGATTTATTGTGCAATTGCCCCACCCCCGAAATTTTTAATTCTTCTATTTTTTTAAATATTACCATGTTTTTTTGGATTTAAAATTCTTGAATGAATATCTATCAAGGGGGTTTAAAAGTTTAAAGATTTATTGTGCAATTGCCCCACCCCCGAAATTTTTATTTTAAAATTCTTGATTTTTTTTAATAGGTCCCTGTCCGCCTGATTTCATTTGCATGCCCGTTGGCTCGAATCAGTTTATTAAAGGGAAATTTAGGCTTGCTTCTTGCCCGTAATTTTCTCATGGCCTTCAAAACCCAGAGGCCGGGCAGGGCGAATACTCAAATTTTAAACTTGATTCATTGTATTTTCATTTAGGCAAAAATAATATGGGCTTTAAAATTAAGAGAAAAACTAGTGATCACGTATCGAGACGCCGCCCGCCAGGGCCAAGTTGAGATGGGCGCGGCGAAGGCCGCGCCTTTCTCAACTTGTAAATAAAATAAATAAATAAATAAATTCATTAACGGCCCGCTTAGAGGCACCAGTCCTCAATGGCTAAGGGCCAAACAAACACAATACAAATTTTTTTTTTTTTTTTTAAAAAAACATTCACACTTTTTTCTCATTCACACTCACACTCACACACATTCACACAGTCTTTTCGGCAACTTTGGCCATATAAGACTTTATACGATATCCGTTATTGATAAATATACAATATATGGGGTCCAGGCATTCTTATTTAAGCCATTTGGTATCCAATTGGCTTAAATAAAATCATCGGACTGCCTGGGGTCCGAACCCGCGACGTTTGGTATATGAGGTTAGCACGCTAACCTCTACGCCATGCCCCGAGGGCCAATACAAATTTAATACAATTACAAAAAAAAAAAAAAAAAAATAATAATAATAATAATGTACGTCCATTAACAATCAACATGAAGTGTACCTTTTTGGTTAGTGTCCCTTGTTAGGAATTTTGTATTATTAATTAATCAAATAAACAACGATTAATGTCTAAAATGTCTTTGTTTAAAAAAAAAAAATATTTAATATATACACAGAAGCAGTCAAAATTCCTATATTATATTTGAAATACAAATGTATTTATAGATCAAATACATTCTTTTAAGTATTTTTGCCCTGCCAGATATATATACATGATATATATATACAATATATATTTGTATAATTTCATCGCTTGGAACAAAAAAAGCGATATTCTGGCCTGTGTCTAGAATAAAAGAAAAAAATAAATAAATAAAAGTTTCACTTTTAAATCTTTAATAAAAACAGATTACTTCATCAGAAAAGAAGGTATTTATATTTACCGAAGAACTGGGAGAATTCGTGTTTAAAATACTTAGCCCCAAAGCATCGTTTTCTGATAAATTTTCCCTTTAAACAAAGAATAAATTAAGGTTATTATAATGACATATATTGACATAGAAAAGGTCCTGAGTAAATATTGAATTCAAAACCAAAAATAATTATTTTTTTTTTAATTCGTTTTTAGGTCTTTTTCGGCATCACAGGCCATTAAGATCTCGTCCCTATTTATTGCAAATGATTGGTATCCAATTAAATTGAAATACATTTTGTCGCATGCCAATAAACTACCTCTAAGCCATTGGCTAAGAGCCAAAAAAGAATACTGAATCTTTACTTTTAGGGGTAGTTTAATTCTTTTCGCAGGTGGTTCTTTCTCATACAACTCGGAAATTGTACTTTTTGTAAACTTTGAAGGAACAGCAAATTTATTTAGACGATTTTTCAATGTTGAGGTGAAACACTTCTCTTCAAAATGATCTTGACATATCCATTTGTTTTTAAAAAGATTTATATTATTAACAGCAATTGGCATAAATTTCTTGATTGCATCTTCCCACATTTTTGCTCTGCAAATAATATTTATATTTATTAATTAGTTAAATTAAAAGTTAAAAAAAAGTTTAATTCTCATTTAAGGAAAATTAAATTTCACTTATAACCACGGGCCTAAATAGATTTAGAAAAAAAAAACAAAACATTTCACTTACCTTTCATTAGCTGGAAAACGAAAAAGAGATCCATTTTCCTGGTTTTCATTTCCACATAGGATAAATAATCTTCGAATGGACATATTTGTTCTATAAGGCTAAATTAAAAAAAAAAAAATAAATAATAATAATAAAAATTGATGAGTTTTGTTTTCTGGAGAAAAAACAAGTCAGCTGATTTTAGTTTGAAGGGGTGTCGATATTGGAGATATGTTAACTTATCAAGCTACAAAATCAGACTAATTCAGGACTAACTTCATGTTTTTTGAATTTTTGCACAAACTGGACGTGAGTGCGCTAGTGTCGCACTGTTTCCAGCAAAACGGCTAGCCTTCCCATCTGTATATTATTAATCTGTGATATGGGGTTTTCCAAGCCCCCCGGAGGATAGCTGGTCCCATGCCCCCCTCCCCCAGCCAAATTCTCTAGTTTCGCCCATGTAAGTACTTTAATTTAATTTAATTTAACAATATAAAAAGAAAGGAGAAACGAGAAACAAAAACAATAACAGCTTAAAGGTAATGACGGATTAATCAAATGAAAGAAAACCAAAACAATAAACTAATTGTCACTTAATAAAATAAAACCAACAGTAAAAATCATAGATTTGATTTCATTTGTGAAACTTTCGGATTTACAAAAATTCAAATTTTAACTTTTAAACAAAACAAAGGGCAGGTGAAAAGGAATTAAAATTTGAATTTTTGTAAATCCGAAAGTTTCACAAATGAAATCAAAGCAAATCTATGATTTTTCCTGTTTGTTTTATTTTATTAAGTGACAGTTGGTTTATTGTTTTGGTTTTCTTTCATTCGATTAATCTGTCATTACCATTAAGCTGTTATTGTTTTTGTTTCTCATTTCTCCTTTCTTTTTTTATAATTTTAAATTAAATTAAATTAAAGTACTTATTATCTTGTTAGTTGATAAGCTCCATCGAATGAAAATCCCAATAAAAGAAAACGTTTCGGCTTTAATTAAATAACGCCATCATCAGTTTTTATGAACTGAAACGAGCACAAATAAATTATCATACATACAACAACATCAAGAGTCGCGGGAGCGACTCGTCGTCGAGCAAGTAAAAAGCAAAAGAAAGCAAAGAAACTCTTAATTCTACCATTTAGTTGATATTCCAATAGATTCCAATGGCCCATTGCATTTAGATGGACGAGTCGTCCCTAGACTATATTATCAAGTCTTTTAAATCCTTAATAAAAGATAGGGACGTGAAAAAATTTTTTGAGAAACTTTTCTCTTTCTGGGCGAATATCTCAAAAAGTTTTTAAGATATCGGAGCCAAATTTTTTTATATTAAACTAGAATAAATAAGGATTATTTTGAGCATAAATTCAAAAAGAAATTCCAGTCCCAAAAAGAATGTCAGAGGCTCAAAGTTGAGGTTTTGCCAATTTTGGAAGGTCAAAAGTTAGTCTCTTATTTTTCCTTTTTTTTTTTTTTTCTTTTTTTTTCATTCTTTTATTCAATTTTAAAATTTTTAGACAAAGCTACAGGTTTCCCTGCTGGACCGATTTAGATGAAATTTAAAATACAAATAGATACTATCAAAAACCCGATACCTTTGATATAAAATTTCATTTTGGATCAAAAGTGACTTTTTGAGAGGTATTCAAAATTTCAAATTTGTCCTATCTTTAACATGGCGAAAAGACAATTTTGACTATTTTGCTCCCTGATGACGTCATCTAGGAACATATCTATTAATATTAGTAATTTTCATCCCTAATGGAATAAAAATTTTTAGGATAGATCCATTCAGATAGAAATATATTAATGAAATCCTATGTTTATCGTTTCGAATGGATGCCAAACGATGTATTTACATTCTACCAACATAACAAAAATAAAAAAACCTAAAATTTTATAAAATTTGGTGAAATCCTATGTTTATCGTTTCGAATGGATGCCAAACGATGTATTTACATTCTACCAACATAACAAAAATAAAAAACCTAAAATTTTATAAAATTTGGTGAAATCTTATGTTTATCGTTTCGAATTGATGCCAAACGATGAATTTACATTCTACCAACATAACAAAAATAAAATGCTAAAATTTTATAAAATTTGGTGAAATCCTATGTTTATCGTTTCGAATGGATACCAAACGATGTATTTATTTTTTACTGTCTGGAATGCATATTTAAAGATCTATTCATGGGATAATTTAATATTTAATAAACAAAAATTATTAAATAATATTTAAATGTAATATTTCACAAAAAGAAGTGAAATCTCAGCCAAAAACATCGGAGATGCAAAAAGGGGCGCCTCGCATTATTTTTGCCCAGCGTCGAGGTGAAATCAAAAAAATGCGCCTCGCTTTTCTGATTTATATAAAAGCGAGGATTTATGAAACAAATAAAATTCTGTAGGGGTTTTATTTAAGTGAAAGAATCTTTCGTTGTCCTATGAGCGCTCCGTTCATGCGAATGTGTGTCGCTGAAATTGTAATTATTCATTTATTCTCGCCTTCCGGCTCTGAAGATGGCCTAGACCAGTGGCCGAAACGTCAGCCTGGAACGGCAATAATAAATAGAAATAATTTTGGCTGCCTATGTCTTGGATTTTTTTTTTGACTCCTCAATATATTATCATATAAAAAATTATATATAAAATATGTAGCTTGTGTTTATTAAAGCTTTTGTGGTTTGAAATACTGTACTATGTAGGCCTACAGTATTTATATATTTTTAATAAATATTTAATACAAAAATGTGGTCTATAATTAAAAATTCTACAAATAATATGTAACTTATTTACGTAAATTCTTGTATGCTCGTCAATATATATGGCCAAGTCTCCAATGTATTATATATAAAGTTTTTTTAAAGTGAAATTTTTTTAAAATACAGTCAATAAAATATAAATATTTAGAGAAACAAATGAACTCGCAACATTGACCCATAAAACATTTAGTATTAATAGAGCCGAAATCTCATTAACACAAGCCTGCATTTGACCTCTTTGAAAATATATTTTTTCAATTTGCAAATGATCATATTATAATTATTTAAAATAGATTTTCAAATTACAAAATGTTATTAAAAACAATTAATCAATTATAATATTTATATCTGGAGGTCTAAATTGTTTAAAGGGGTGGAAGAAAGAAACTAACCCACTTCCAAATTTCAACCAAATCAAGTCTCTCTGACAAAGACCATCCCCTCCAATTCCAATAACCTGAGAAAGCACCCAATTCAACCATTCCTGCGCACAATATCTAACAAAAGACACTATCATCAAATCAACAAATTTTTAAATAAAGTTTAAATAACTCTTTACTAGAAATAAAAGACAAATTGGTAATTATTATTCGTGGATTATTTTGATTCAATTAATAATTTTTTGTATTTTATCATAGAAATAGGGGGAATATTCACGTAATCATTCACTCAATCAAATAGAACTACTTGTAATTTTATATCTCAGATAATAGTTTTTTTTTCTAAAAAAAAAATAATAATAATCTTGTTATATCATTTACAAGATTTAATTATAATGGCGGAAGAAAAAAACTCAACGATCAAATTGCCCTTTTATATGTTGAAAATCGAATTTGAAAAAGCAATTTTATGTCAAGAGATGAGAAACGTATCTCAGTCCAGAGAAAGAGCGAAGGCGGCTCAAATAATTGCATTAGACTTGAATTTTCCTTCGAAAAACTGAAACTCTCTTCGTAACTGACCCAATTTAGGAAGCAAGGATGGGGATTTTGTATTCTTACGACGCAAAAAAATCTTGAAGGGTTTGTTGTTTATAAATAAAAAAAAAAAAAAAATAACTTCTGATTTAAAAAATAAATTGTTTTAATTTGTACTCAATTTTTTTTTTAATCTCAAAGATCCATTTGTTCATTGTTTTTTCTCCCTCGAAAAATATTTAAATAGATTTCCATCGGACGAAAAACACCGCACTTTAAATTTTTCTGACACTATTATAGGCTTTAAACAATAACTTATGTGTACAGGATTATTAAACATACGGCGAAAATTCATGAGGACTATTCTAAAAATATTTTGTTCTTTGATGTTTTTTAAAAACCCCTTTGTTTCCTTGATACAAGGCAAACAAAACTTTTTTATTAGCAAAAATTACATGTAAAGTTTTTTAATTTACAAGAACTGTTGAAAATGACTCTCGTGCTCGAATGCAAGAATCCAATCTTCTACACATTGACTGCCCAACTCTTACAAATACATCAGAGTCGTTTCTTATTGAGTTACACCCAACAATTATTCTGTTTCACAAGTCATCGACATTTTCAACTGAAGCAGTGCAATCTAATGACTTTAGATTATCCCATAGGAAATAATTTAGGAAGTTGAAGTCTTGTAATCAAGGAGGCCATAACTAAGGTCCACCTGGACTAATCCAGCAATATCCATGTATTGTATTTTCTCTAAGGGCCGACTGCTTCAGTTGGTGGGAGTCGGCCCTAAGAGTCATCTTAGGAAAAACAATATTTAAGACTACATTAATAATTTAAAAAAAAAATCAAAAATCTAATATAACTAGGTAAAATTGATAAAGGTTTTATCGAAAATTTTGTTCGCCCTAATTCTTAGAAAGGTTTTCAAAAATCGCCAAAGGTCAAATATTTTTGGAATAGTCCAGGGAATAACCCTTTAAATTTTTACATTTTAGATTTAATAAACACCCTTTATTTTATAAACGGTAATCTGCCTGGGATCCCAACACACTGACTTTTCTTTTTTTTTTTATTTCATCCGTTTAGCATATTGCCTTTGGGCCACACTGGCTTTTAAATTGACACATCTTATGAGAGGGTGGTGGGTTTAAATTTTTATAATTTAGGTTTCTCTTTAATTTTACTACCGGTATAGGTATTATATTGTATTGATTTTCGATGGTGAAAGACCAAACTTTGACAATTTTTTTTTGATAAAATAAGGGATAGTTAACCCCTTAGGCTGAGTTCAGTTGTAGAGATCTTGATCTAGGGGTGGCATCCCATATTCTGCTAAAATTTTTGAATTGGTTAACAATCAATTGAAATAATTAGAGGGGTCTAAATGGTCTTCAATGCCGAAATGTTAGGGAAACATTTTTAAAAGAAAGGCCATATTTTTTTGGAAAGGCCCCATCAATCCTTTGAACCACTACTTTCAAAGTAAAACATACTAATTTAGTGCCGCTTTAAGACATTAAAGAGCCCAAGTGTTTGTGATTAATACCTACATTTTACATACCAAATTTTAAATAATATATACTGTAACTTTAGTGAAATGAAAATTTATTGAATTGAATTTACATTATGTCGAGGCTTGTAATTTGTTTTCCAAAAATTTTCAAGCATTTCCATTTCTATCTATATCGTTTATATTAAATTTAAATTAATTCAAAGGTAACATAGTCATAATATTTAATCTTTAATATGTCGGAGAATAATCCTGCAATTCCCATGTTTTTAGTCTGAATTCATACATGCTTCCTGGAATGTTGCCAGGGATTCAACAAAGCATTAATTAAGAGATTTTTTTTTAAAATATCTTCAAAGATATTTTATTGACTTCAAGCCTCTCTAGAAAGGCATTTATTTCATATTTTATGAATTTTAAATGACTTACTGATCAAAAAGATTTTTATTATTTTTTTTTTGTGGGAGATTTTTTTCTGTGTAAAAATTATGGTCCCACTCGATTAACGCGAGCACATCGATCATCATTTCAGTTGTATTTTCATCCCTATCTATTTCTCTGGACAATCGGTGGTGTTTGTATAGATAACGGGCCACGTCATCGGCATTTTTTTCCTTTTTTTTCCTTTCTTGTTATTGCTGGCAGACTGTTCATTTTCAGTGTTCATCCATCAAGTTGGTCCGTTTTGCGGATTATTGGACCCTCCTCGGAGACGAATTAATCTTTCCATAGTAACGGCAGACGCTGCTTGGAAACCAATGAAATTCTCTTTTCTTTCTTCCTTTTTGAATTTTTTTCCTTTATTTTTTTTTTCAAAAGACCTGAAAGCTAAATAAAAAATTAATCAATAATTTAAAAATATTTTATTTATTGATATAAGTTATTATTGAGAAAGGAAATAAAAATTGATAGGATTTTTATTTTGCATTTATCGATATGCAGGGGCGTAAATAATACCTCCGCAGACCCCGCAATGCGAGGGGGGGGGCAAAGCAGAAGAAGAGCGCATAAAAAAATATATAAAAGAATTTAAAAAATAAAAACACATTATCATCAAAATAAATTTTACTCTTCATTAAGATATCTTAATAAAACTGTTTCATAAATAACACTGTTCAACATTGAATTTTTTCTGGGGTATTATAATCCATTCTTGAGTATATGGGTAGCGCTGATTCCAAAAATCAGTTTTGTTCTCTTTGGCATTGTTTTAGAGATATAGAGAAAAATAAATTTTAATAGAAAATTTGCTCTAAAATAGCTCTAATTTTTCAAGATTTTTTTAAAGCGTCACCTCTTAAAAATATGCAGATAGTTAAAATACATAGAAATATTCCAATTTCAGTACATTTGGAGGTGATTTTAGTGGTGCAAAACACTGCCAAAAGTTGGAAAAATTAAATTTTTTACATTTTTTTAACTTTGGCCACCCTTAAATTTTTTTACTATTGAATTAAAAAAAAAAAATTGTTAAATATTTTTTAAAATTATAAAATGTATTTAAATTTAATTTAGAATTCTATATAAAGATAACAATTTTTTTTTTAAATATTTTTTTTTGGGCGAGGGCGATATTTTTGTACCTTGTAGAAGTGTTTGAGAAAATCCAGAAATATAGAGTAAATAATTAAAAATCCATTTTATTATTTTGATAGGTATTTTTGAATTCCACATAATTTTTTCAGTATTTTTTTTTTCATTAAACCAGCCTTTCCCTTCCTCCATTAACCCGGGGTCGTCCATTGCTTAAGTTTAAAATACTTAACCCGATTTTCAAGAATAATATGTATCTTAGTCAAAGTCGAATAATTATTTTTCTCATAATTAATAAAGTAATTTTTGATATTTGAAATTTGAGAATAAAAATCTTTTTTTTCTCTTCACCTGTCTGTCCCCTAAGAATATATTAATTTACTTTAAAGTCATAGAGAACTGGTGTTCAATCTTGAGATGAATGACTCATGTTTAATTAAAACTTCATTTAAATTTAAATTAGAAAATATCAAGTCTAAAAGCCTAATAGGACACCTTTTGCTTAAATGACAAAAACAACGATAAAAGGGCTTTTTCAAAAGTTAAAACGTTTAAAAATAAATATTAATATAAATAAAATTATAGGCATTTAGAAAGTAATAAGTGCCACTCTTTATTTCGTTATCTGATATTCCCATTTTAATTTTTTTCATTTTCTTTTGATATTTTAACTTAAACAATTTCTTTTTCTTTCCTTTTTTATGAAAAAGAAAAGAAAATTTTGAAATTAACTTGTTTTATCTTTTATTTAAATAATCTCAAACAAAGATTTTTCTTTGATTAATTTATTTTGTTCAAAAGCAAATAAGATGTTAGAGAGTAAGATTTCACTAGAATTGAGCCTTTAAGAATGTTTTAAAAGAGATCCCGCATCTTCTAAAGAAAGTAATAGAATAAGTTAAAGAAAAAGATGTCAAATTAGAATGACGTAATTTTTTCACCAGAATTTTTCGGGGGAGGAGGGGGGGGTTTGAATGATCCGAGAGGTATATCCCCTCTCAAATGATATAATTATATATGGTAGCTTTGAGAAAATAATAAATTTCAAAATTTTTGAAATATTTAAAGAACCCCCTTCCAGTTGATTTATTTCAAAATTGTATACAGATCTACAATTTTATATCGAGTTTACTTACTCGTAAACAACAAATAAAATTTGTGTGCAAATAAACTTTTCATAATTAGGCTATTTGTAATTTACATTGGTGTACATCTATAATCATGAACGCAATATGAAGATTATTTTATAATTATTTATTGATCCCCGATCGCCACTCTATCAATGATAATTGGTATAAAATGTCAGTTGAAAATAAAATAATGTTCAAAATTTGAACATTTAATGTGATGCTTAATTTTTTAAATTATATTTACACATTGAATATAATGTATTTTATGGTGAACTTATTAAGCGTTCATTTAAGGGGACAAATGACTCTCTTAATATTATTTTTTTGATAAAATTGGAAAAAAATCTTTAAAGGGAATTTCAAGAAAATTGAAAAAAAAAAAAAACTAAAAAAGTACACTAGTAAAGTACTAGTACTAGAGGGGCTCGTTTGATTTGTATAGAAGAAATAAGAAAATAGTTAAGATTTGAAAGAAATCTTTAAAGGGAATTTCGAGAAAATTAGAAAAAACTAAAAAAAGTACACTAGTAAAAAACTAGTATCCGAATTTTCCTAGCACAATTTCATATTCATACCACAAATAGTATATACTATATTTAAAATTTGAAAAAAAAAAATCGTTAGACCCGTTTTCGAGAATTGATATGCTTACATATAAATATGGAATGAAGAGAGCAAGTACGGATGCTGCAAATAAAGAGAGCCTTTGTATGCCAAATGCTGAAAAGGAGACGTTTCGGACAAAATGTTATTCGTCCATCATCAGTCCTTGTAGGCTTATAAACTAATTAGGCACAAAGTTGTCATTGTTGTTGAGGCACAATGTATATTTTTTTATAAAAACGGGCGAGTTTAATGCTTCTTGAGAGTCTTTTAGACATAGGCCTATAAATAAATAAACAAATAAACGTACATTGCTCGTTTAAAATTATAAAGGTGTGTACACATCTGAGCTCTGCTCCGCTCGCGAGCACCATGTTCGTTGTTTTGAGATGCTCGAGAGCTGCTCGCCGCGATCCATCTCTTTGAATCGCTGCAGGTTCATCAAAATAAATAATTTCAACGAACATGGGACGAGCAACGAACACGAGCCGCGAACTGCTCGCGAGCGGAGCAGAGCGCAGATGTGTACGCACCTTAAGATATACGGTATAGATAGATAGATAAAAATTTATTTTAATTTTAAATTTGACTAGGCCCTATTATATTTTGATTTAAAAATATTCAGTTTCTTCGTGCTACCCTGGTTTTCCTCTCCCTTAACTTAATCTAATGTTAATTTCCACTCAGTAAATGAATAAAATGTAAATTTGAGAAGGGAAGAGTAGGGGGGGAACATATATGTCATTAGCATTAAGCAATTGTGTTTCCATGTGCATGACAAATCAGAACATGGGATGTCTGCCAACATACATCTAGTAAATTGTATAGCCCTAAACTCTCCCAAGGATTGAACTGTGGCAAAATTAATTATGCAGCGAAATAGTAAACTTTTGTTAAGTTTACTAGTTATACAATAATACAGGACATATACTAATCAACCATTATTTAGAAAGAAGCTGTGTCTATTTTCCCTTTATCAGATTCTCTTAAAAATTTTTAATTAGAATAATAAGATAAAGGCTATAAATGACTTGTCCCCTTAAAAATTTATTTAAATTAACTTCAATTCACTAGAAAAAATATTTTTTAATTTCAAAATAGCCTACTAATTAAAAGGAAAATTGATATAGACGAGTCGTCCTTAAGACTATATTATCAAGAATTATTTTAAATCCTTAATAAAAGATAGGGACGTGAACAGGGGCACCGCAACGAATTTGAATCAGGGGGGCAAAAATTTTTTTTAGAAAATTAAAATAATTTAATATGTTCAAATAGTATAAAACAAAAACAAATCT
>JAKCPI010014176.1:0-18248 GCA_023213315.1 Euborellia annulipes | reverse complement strand
TGAACCAGTGAACGGATTTAGATGAAATTTGCTTCCCGCCTAGAGATTAATATCCTAATTATTAGGGCTGAGATTTAAAAGATTTGATTTAGAGAAAATTGAGGAAAACGAGTTTCGCTATAATAATTTAGAGCTTATTTTTATCGCTCCCTAGGGGCTGATTAACTTCTCGTTTTAATACCTTCTTAAGCCCACTTAGGACTACAAATTTACTAAACCTCATTCTAATTGGATGAATAAATATAAAGATATCATCAAAAAAAATCTTTGCACATATATAAGAACACATACAGGTATATTCTCAAAGTAAAAACCTTATGAAATAAGAATTAATTCATTTTTAACACTTTGTGCCTCAAATTGCTATTCTGTAAGCATAAACTTTAACGCCAAAGCGTTAACATTTAATAGTCAATGGTGTTAAAAATTAATGTCATGTTAAGTCTATTTTAAAACCGTATTTAATCCATAAAAATGGAGTCTTTGACCTTAAAAAATAAGGTTATGATTTTGACAGCTGAAATTTATTTTTATTTTTCCAATTCTGTGGCCTTTAAGACCTGGAAGATAAAGAAAATGACAATCAATATCAAGGAGAAAACTTACAAGGGGGAGTGCATAGCCTTCATAACACCAATTTGAACGAAAAATTTTTTATATGTAGTACTTAATGAAAAACAAATTCTGTTAAAGAGAGAGAACGGCACTACTCAACTGTTCGTCTAAAATAAAATGTTAAAGATTTTGCCAGCTTGCCTTAAGCCGTAGGTAACAATAATATTTACAAAGACGCGATGAGAAGATCAGTAGCGTTCATTTTTTATAAACATGAAATCCCAAGTTCGAATCTCGCTCTGTGCAACTAATTTTTTTTTGTGTAAATTATTATTTTTTGGATTTCTAAGAAATACATAATAATATAAAAAATTTTGAAAATTGTTGAAATTTTCCATTTTGGTATGTATTCATTAAATATTAAATATTATTGAACATTTATTTATGTGTTCAATTTATACTAATATATTTCTCGTATAATATTAAATATTTCCTTATACTGTATTATATATTTGACAGAAAGCATTTGAATTTTCTTTAAATATATGGGACAACATGTTAAAAATTAAAAGCCAATAATTAAAATAAAACTTTTTATTTAATTATTAATATTAAAAAATATTCTTAGAAATCCAAAAAAAAAATAATTTACACAAAAAAAAATTAGTTGCCCAGGGGCAGATTCAAACTCGGGATTTCATGTTTACAAAGAATGAACGCTACCGATCTACCCATCGCGTCTTTTGTAAAATGTTATTGTTAGCTACATGCTGGCAAAATCTTTAAAATTGTTTTTTAGACGATCGGTTGAGAAGTGCGTTCTCTCGCTTTAACAAGAATTTGTTTTTCATTAAGTTGCTATGAACAAGGCTATGCACTCCCATTGTTAGAAATAAATCGCTGGATCAAAATCTATTAAAGTTTAGTTACAAATAAATAATCAAGACGTTTGTGGACCAATTTCTTTATTTTTCTAATAGATCGTTAAATGTAAATGAGATTTACTCTTCTTCGCTCCTCCCCACATCCACATTTTTTTTTTTTAAGCAACCATTAATTAATTAAACCGCACAAAATTCTTAATTGCTGTTTGTTTCATAATCACATTTGCAAGCTATACGTACGTACTTTATCGTCAGAAAATAATAATCAACAAACAATTATAAAACTTTTTTTTTTTATTTTTAAGAAGAAGACAAGCCAAAAAGAGCGAGAGGAAAAATGCCTTTTTAATCCTTTCAAGGCGATATACATTTTCATTAATTAATAATTTTTTTTTTTTTTTTTTTTTTTTTTGTTAAAACTTTAATTTCATTTAGATAAGATTTGAAAAATTGTTTTTTAAAGAGTAATAAATGTCAGAATTAAAAAAAAAACTGATGGTGATCACTACAAAACCACTGTATGTGTTTATAAACTTATAAATGACTAGCAGCATAGTCTGTCTTGGGCGAGCCTTTCCAAACTGCCCACACAGCACAAAATATTGCTGCAGTGTTGCAACTGTTTTGGCCAAAATTTACTTTTTTCTATTTCCCGCGCTATCATTTAATTTTCATGCGTTTGTCGCATCCCTTTTCTTTGATTATGCTGCGAATCAGGAAGTCATTTCTCTTTCTCTTTCGACTTCCGGCAGATTGCCACGCATCTCCGGAATAGGAGAATTTTTCCTTTATTTTTTTTTGAGTACTTCATCTGGATTTGGTCCAGCATTGACGAAGATCCGTACACTGTTAAAAATTTTCAAGAAAACTTCATATACAAGTATAGGAACTCTGTTTCATAATCTGTTTATGAATATTCATATCGGGAATATGGGAAAGTTCAATTTGTTGCCAACCTTACAAATTTCTTGTATATTTTAAAATTAATTATTTTGGTAAAAATTGTTAATTTTAATTTTAATTTTTATAGCTATTTAGTTGAATTACTTTATAAAAATTATTTAATTAGTATGACTTCATAAATATTTAAATAGTTTAGAGCGCGAATTTCAAACCAGAATTTAATAAATTTAGATTTATGGAATAAATTTTAAAAGAATAATTTCAAGTTTCCTTAAAATAATTATAAAATAATATTAATAAAAATTCCTTGAGATAGTCGAGTTATTTGAGAACGTTTAGAGCAGTGATTCTCAACTTGTCGCGGTGCACTTTTAACGATTTCAAAATTTGGCGGCACACAAAGAAAAAGATAAGTTTAAAAGTTGGTAATTTGTTCATAAACTTGTATATTCCACGCAACTATACTTGTATATTAATTTTATTTCATATCCTGGGTATATTATAATATTAAATCACCGAAGTATATAAAAATGATTGAAAATTCATATTTTTTTTTACAGTGTATCTAAGGATACCATTTATATTTTAATTAAAGAAAATCCTAAAGAGGGTAAGTTTGTTTCGATTTATATTTTCATAATTCATTGTAAATTAATTATTTTCCCCTTGTTTCAAGTTTTTTTTTTTTAATCCAATTTCTTTTATTCCATTTAATAGAGTTTTTCTCACTACTTTTTGGAAAAAGTATATTCGAATACCCCGAATAGGGATATTTTCCAACATCATTTGGAAACTTCTCCACTTTTATCTATTATTCGTCTTACTTTCCATCGTTGGGGTTAACGTTGAACTCAGAGCTTCAGGAAGCCAGCATTGACTGTGGTCAACAACTGTCCAAGCAAAGGAGCCTCCAGCTAAGTTCCTCACCCCACGAGATAACTTTAATCATTTTAATTCCGTGAAATTATTATACATTTTTTAATCTCATCAAATATTCAGTGACCTGCAGTTGAGCCCAACTCATATCAATAATTTACTGTAAAAATATATATTCATATCAACCTGTCTATTTGTATCTTAAAAAAAATTGGTGACCCCATATTTATTATTTTTAAATTAAAATATTACTGCCTTCTGATTTCTCTTCCCTGGGGTGTATTTTTATTGTGGCAATATCAATATCAATATTATTATATTTATAAAAAAAAATTTTCCTAAAATTTTTTAGTAATATAGAAATAATCCAGAATTTTTTTTTTGCAATATTGCAAATATAATATTGGTGAAATATTATAATATTGGAAAAAAATTTTCAATAATCTGTTCAACAAATTTTTTTTGAAATATTGTGATAATATTCCACCAATATTGTATGTGAAATATTGCAAAAAAAAAAAAATTATTTTATTCTGTCTGTGTTCAATTTTAAGCATCAAGGAATTGAGCTAGGAGGTTGAAATTTTATATTTAAGTTAAGCACACCTCTAGTGAAAATAAGCTTTTAAACAAAATCTGTCAAAAAGTACTACTACTTTACTAATGTACTTTTTCAGTTTTGTTTTTGATTTTCTCAAAATTCGCTTCAACAATTTTGATTAAAATTCAAAAATCAATTATTTTCTAGATGCTCTTTAAAATGTATATTCTCATTTTGCCATTGATATTTTCTGAAGACCACTTCACTCTTGTATTCCATAGGAGAAATGGTTGCTATGGTAACAAAATATAAATATATCTCATACTTATAAATTTTACATCTTGAATTCAAATGTTCCGTACTGTAGGGAACTAAATATATTAAGAATAACGCTAACTCGTAGTTTATTTCTTGGACAGGTTTAACGGATGGTATGTATATATAATCAAAAAATTATTAAAATTTTAATAACGTGATACACGATTGGCTTTAAACATTTTTAATAAATTTGCCTGTATATGTTTACTAGAACTATCTTATTGTAGGTAGCGTGCCTACCTCCTATACCAAACGTCGCGGGTTCGGACCCAGGAAGTCCGATGATTTTATTTAAGTCATTTGGATACCAGATGGCTTAAATAGAAATGCCTGAACCCCAAATACATATATTAATTACAACGGTTATCGTTTAAAGTCTTAAATGGCCTGAGTTGCCGAAAAGACAGTGTGAATGTGTGTGTGAGTGTGAGTGTGAATGAGAAAAAAGTGTGAATGTTTTATATTAAAAAAAAAAAAAAAAAAAAACTATCTTATTGTTATAACGCAGTTTTTAGACATTTATTTATTAATTCTATTCAAATAATATGTGTGGATGTCTTATGTTCTGAAGATGGCTGTTGAGTTGTGCCGAAACAGTAATGCATCTGTCAAGAACTAATAAATTATTAAAATTTTAATAATTTTTTGTTTATATATACATACCATCCGTTAAACCTGTCCAAGAAATAAACTACGAGTTAGCGTTATTCTTAATATAATTATTGGACTGCATCCACACTCTTATTTTAAAACTAAATATATGTCGACACGAAAAATCTGGTGGGACAAGCACAACTTTCGATTAGCAAAGGTAAGAGAAAGTTGTGTGCTGTGCGACAGTCACACCAGATTTTTAAAAATAATTTTAATTTTTACAAACGCGGGTGGGAGATAAGTCAGTGAGAAATATGTTTTGTTTGAATTATTATTATTATTATTGTTAACAGTCTGTGGTGGTGGTGGGGCAGTTTTCTCACTGCCAAAAAACAAGCATACACCTTTCCTTATTTATACAACTTGGCATGCCACATCCTTTTTCAAATTTAATTCTCTTACCATGACTCCTTGACCATTCTCTATCAATACATTTAATATAATTTTCTGCCCCATCATCATAATTGTGCTCTATTCATTTGAAATTTTCTTTTATTTTTATGCCAACACCTCAATTGTTCTGGTGTTAAACAAAAAGCAACTAGGCAATCAATTATATTATTTATTAGCATATTAATTGGACACCTTCATGGCAGTGGGGAGCCCTAATGGAGATGCCGATTGAATGTAGGAGCATCGGGGGATTATTACCTACAACTCTCTCTATACCTATATAAGCCTATATAATTGGCATCTCTCTCTTGGGGGGATGATAATTCAATCAATACACACACAAATGTCTATTCAAATTTATAATCTCCATTTTTTAAAAGTATAATTGAAAGACGACGTCTCAGAATTAATTAGAGAATAATAACAAATCACTTTTGACGTAATAATTGTAAAGCTATATATAATTTATATTCTTTGAAAAAAATACATATTTAATTTAAGGAGATTTGTTTAGAGAGTAAATAATAATAGAAAAATTAAATTAGCATTTAAGGTTGTTCGGATAGTACCCCGTAAGTCATAATAGGCCCCCGGGTGTGTCGTAGTAGGTAGCGTGCCTACCTCCTATACCAAACGTCGCGGGTTCGGACCCAGGCAGTCCGATGATTTTATTTAAGCCATTTGGATACCAGATGGCTTAAATAAGAATGCCTGAACCCTCAATAGATAATATTATATTACAACGGTTATCGTCAAAGTCTTAAATGGCCTGAGTTGCCGAAAAGACTGAGTGAATGTGTGTGTGAGTGTGAGTGCGAATGAGAAAAAAGTGTGAATGTTTTTATTAAAAAAAAAAAAAAAAAAAAAAGTCATAATAGAATCTAAATTTTTTTTTTAATAAAATTAAAAATTTGAATGCCAAAATTCCTTATTATAATTTAGTCGTGACCTATCATAGTTTATAATTGTATTAAGTTAATAATTTAATTACCAAAAATAATAAATGAATGACTCTTGACTTGAGCAGTTTTTCACGTAATATAGATCTGGCAACATTGCATTTATCAGCTGTTTATTTTAAATCTTAAATGCCTTCAATTTTATTTTATTTAATATATTACAATGTTTAATGCAAATCAGTTTAAACACAATGGACGATTTGCAAGAAAAAATATCTTAAAATTGAAAAAAAAAATGTAACTAACATCGAGAAAAGACAATTATGTTATGCGACGTTGCCGGACTGGTCTCACTCTCAAATCTTCCTTATTTTTAAATATTGGCGACTGTCATTTTGGAGAATTTTTTGACTCTTTTGTTAAAATATCTTTAAAAGCCTTCGGCAGAAACTTTTGATTTTATGTTTAACGTATTCCTCGGAAGTGAATTGATAAAAATGTAAGTTTTTTGTTTTTCTATCTCTATCAGGAGTGGCTATATAACTCGATATGCGTGCGTTTCGTCGATATTCCCCATAGGCTACATGTTAAATTTCAATTTTTTTTTAAATTAATTACACGATAACCCTGCGTCAGATCTGCTTCAAAATTTTATTTTATACGTATGTGATAATGATTAATAACATATTAAAAAATTAGCTTTTAATCTAACAAAGTGTTTTAATGTCCGAACAACCTTAATGAGTATTTTTTTTGTTTGTTTTTGTATAGGTGGCGTCGCCGGGGCCGGTGGAGCTGAGCCTATCTGAGCTTCAGGAGATGGCCTGCCGGCAACAACATCAAATAGAATCGCAGCATCAGCTGCTTGCGGCTAAAGAGCAAAGACTTCGGTATTTAAAACGTCAAGAAGCTGCCGGTCATGACGCCGCTGCCGAAACGGAACGTTTAAGACGTTTAAAAGAACGTGTACACGCTCAAGAACTTAAACTAAGAAAATTAAGGGCATTAAGAGGACAAGTTCATCAGAATAAACACACAAATGCAACACTCAGTAAGTCAACTCTTTTCTTTTGTTTCCTAGCCATGTTATGTCTGGTTTTTCTTCGTTGCTGTTGTTGCTCACTGTTGTTGTTGTTGGTATCGCCGCCACCAACAAGTATTCTTTTGATTACTTGGGACCAGGTTGACTCAATAAAAGAGGTAGTTAAAATATAAAATATTTATTGTAACTTGGTGAATAAAATATAAATGGTACATAAGTACACGTTTGTTAAAGATGGAGATCTATCAAGTGAGTCAGGAGTCCAAGCTGATTACTCGGTCCGACCTGGAGCTTATATAGCGACCTGATTGATGGTGGGGACATAAGGTCCCACGGTAAATGCATATTCTGTATAAATTTTGTTGACGTCGAGGTGCAACTCGACAGTTCATATTGCCTTGTAGGTGACTTCTAGCAACTCAGCAGAGTCGAATGTCGTGAGAAATATCCTTTGACTTTCTTTCCAGGCGCTATTTGATATTGATGATAATAATTTTTATTCTCGGTGGGAAAGAATCTGATCTTACTCTTGTCTAGACCTTGAGTCATCATTTATCTGAAAATTTTCGGCACAACAGCCATTATTTATAAAATGAAAACTCGACCGTTGCTTGAAGGGGAATTTATAAAGCGGAAATTATTTTTTTTTTTAAACCCTTTTCGACTACAGAGCCATAGCGGTGTTTATTTATTATATTAATATATTTTTAAAATACATAATATCGATGGCTACCGGGGGACGTTCCACACGCTGATTGCTCGGGGTCACCAATCCCGAGCTTTCATCGCATCACTTAACCGCAACGATTGTGGTGACTGTTGCCCCCCCCCCCCCCCCCCCCGGAAATTATTTAAGCCAATATAGAATATAGAAAGCATAGACAAAACCAAGATGATCTTCGGGGAATTGACTCCTTAATGCTTAATTCCAAACTTTATGTAACAACGCCTCCAATATTTAATCATATGACGCCTACCCACCCCCCTCCCCATTTTGTAAAATAATACAAAAACAAACATTTTTAATGCTAAAAAAGCCCTTGAGCTATGGCTCAAAGGTAGAGAGTATCAGCTTCTGGTGCCAAAGGTTAAGGGTTCGCATCCCGTCTCAATCGAATTGGATACAAATCAAATGAAATAAATAGGGACGTGGTCTAAATGACCTCAGATGTCGAAAAAGACCTTAAATATATATATATATATATATTTGTATTAAGGCGGAGTCAAAAAAAAAATGCCAATTAAATTATTTCTTTTATTATGCCTTTCCAGGCTTCCACATTGCGGACACTGGTCTAGGCCATTTTCAGAGTCGGAGGCGAGAATAAATGAAATTTTAATTTTGAATGAAAAATGAAATCGCCTATTATTCTCGTCTCCGGCTCTGAAGATGGCCTAGACCAGTGGCCTAAACTTAACAATAAAAGAAATATGATTGGAGCTCGAAACGTCGACAGAAAAAATTGTTTTTTTTTTTTTCTTTTATTCTTTCCTTGGCTGACTCCACTCTAATATTAATAAATAAAAAATATGTTTTTGAGGAACGGGACCGAAGGTGTAACGCATGTTTTTCCCGATAAGATGGCGTTGTGTGTCATAAAAAGTATGCCCAAAAAATCAAGTAATTCAAAAATTTGCCATTAGATGTCAGAATGTTAGCTAATAATATTTAATGCATTTGGTTGATTTTCATTGATCTATTAATAATAAATATTATTATATATTATGTATCTTTTATAAAAGCATAAAAATATATAAATATAGGCTAATACTATATCGTCTATTAGACTAGCCTGTCATCTATTGCAAGAATGCTGAACTAATTTGACATTTGATTTTTAAATAAATCATCTAAGCTTATTTTAAAAATTTCTTAATTAATATGTGATTAATAATAACAATAAATTCATTTTTAAGTTTAAAAAAAAATTAAAGATTATTGGGACAGATTGTTTTTTTGTATTTGCTTGATAACAAAAAATTAATTACGATAATTTTTTAATAAGTCTTTAAAAAAAAAATTATAGCTCGATGTCCCAATAATCTCTTATGAATTTAATTCATTTAAAAAAAAACCGCATTGAAAAATTCCTTATAATAGTCTAGTTTTTTTTTCTTAACTACGTTTAGAGGTGGCTCCTGAACCCCCTCAAGGAATAAACTTGCCAATCGAAACTATATTAATATTTAAAAGAGAGTTTAGCATTTAAATGTTCATAGAGGAAACCACCATTTAAGGAATAAAACTTTAAAATAGCGATATTATTTTTATTTTAATTAAAGAGAAGAAAAAGTTGACAAAAAAGTTTAAATGTTTATACACAAGTAAATACTCGTTAATTTTAACGTTATTATTATTATAAGTTCTAGTAATAAAGGACACACCCTTTTAATAGACACAAACAGAGAGATTGAAAAATTTACTTAATAAAAGGTGAATCTAATATTAGAATATTATTAGCTTTTTAATTAAATCAATGAGCTTTTGACAAAATATCCCCTTTGTATACATTCTGGATAATGTACCGAAATATTATTGGAATTTAATTTATAATTTAAATAGCTATTCTCTAAAAACAGACGTTAAAATTTAAAATAAACAAATGGGTGTTAAAAAGTAATGTAAAAACAATCAGCGTTAAAATCTCTAAACAAAGTTTTAATAGCGACGTTAACATGTTGATTTTATTTCAAAGCTATCAAAATCATAATCTTACTTTTAGGTTAAGGACGTCATGTTTATTTTAAACACGACTTTAAAATATTAAAGCCATCCCATATGGCATTAGTTTTTAACACTATTTACCAAATGTTAACGCTTTAGCTTTAAAGTTTTTGTTTACAGAATATCTATTTGAGGCAAGGAAGTGATTTTGAATAGCATTTTTTTTTAACGCTTACATTACTTTTTAACACCCATTTGTTTATTTTAAATTTTAACGCCTGTTTTTAGAGAATAGGCCTGAATAACTGCTTAAAGTTGTGATTATAATGAAGGGATAGAGTTAACAGCCAAATTGGAATCCTCAATGTTCAATAAAACTCCCAGAATAAGGCGTTTCGACCTAATTTATTTGGCCATCTTCAGGAATTGGTAAATTCAAATTCAGACCGAAACGTCTTATTTTGAGCGTTTTATTGAACATCGAGCATTCCAATTTGGCTGATCTCTCTACCCCTCCGTTATAATACCCAATCACTTGTTTAGCTCTCTCGAAAAATATAATCAAGGCCAGATCACAAAGCAGGGCGGATTTTTGAGGGATGACAAATTATGGAAAAAATTATTATAATTATTATCCAAAAAGAAAATAAATGTGGAGGAAGGGCCTTAGTACAATCAGAAAATGAAAAATGTGGTGTGGCCGGTAGCACAGTACACAACTTTCGCTTACCTGTGATAATCGAAAGTTGTGTTCTGTGGTTGTCACACCCGATTTTTTGTGTCGACATATATTTAGTTTCCGCCGATATAATTTAATTTGTTTAAGATTTTTTTTCGGCTTCTGAACATAGCTTCTGAGCAAGAGCGGATCCAGAGGTGTTTCTCGGGGGGGGGGGGGGGGGGTAATCTGGTGTGACTCGTCGCACAGCACACTATTTTTTTCTTAATTTCGGTAATTTAAAGGCGCATTCTGTATTTGCTTGCCAGAATATAAATACAAATCAAATTTGTAAGTATTAATTTTAAAAATTTTACGTGAAAAATAATTTTTTTTGCGAAAAAAAGGTATTTTTTTTTTCAAATATCGGGGAGGAGGGGTAATTACCCCCTTTACCCCCCCCCCCTTGTATCCGCCTTTGCTTCTGAGTCATAGTGAACTAGCTTCTCCCAGATAGTTAATTAGAATTGAAGCAACTTATTTAATTTCTTGATTAGAATTTTTATTTATTAACACAAATGCTTTTATTTTATTTATTTTTTTTTAATAAAATAAACACTTTTCATGTTTGTATCATATATCCTCCCTCCCATTCTCCTTTTTTTTAATGAATTAATGTTAATTCAAAGAGAAGCAAGCACATTTTATCGGCAGTAAGTAAATAAGTACTGTAAGCACTTAATTTTATATATCAACAAACAAAAAAAATCTTTTGCGCTTTCAAAGGAAAAAAAAAACAATTTCATATTTTTTTAAATATAGGCATATGTATTATTTTTCTTTTTATATTAAAAAAAAAAATAAAAATAAGCGTAATTATAAAATTACAAAAAAAAATGTAATAATAAATAAGCCCTCGGGCTTGGTTTAGTTGATAGCGTGCCTGCCTTCTATACCGAACGCGTCGTGGGTTCGAATCCCAGGCAGTGCGATGATTTTATTTAGACCAGTGGTTTTTAAACTTTATGTTAACACGCCTCCCCAAAAAATATTTAAATGTATGACGCCTCCCCTCCTCCCCATTTTATAAAAAATATACAAACAAAAGTTTTTATTCCTAAAAAATTTATTAATACAAACTACGAGGTATAATATTATTTATTATTTTATTTATAAAACTTTGGCATTAATTTAGAAAATTGCTCACTGTGGACAGTGGCTAATATTCGCGCCTCCCCTTAGACTAGGCCGCGTCTCCCTAGGGAGGCGGGCCTCACAGTTTGAAAAACCCTGATTTTAGACCATTTGGATACCAAATCTATATATATAAAAATGAAATGGAAAAAAATGTATGTATGTAAATATGTATGTATATGTTTTATAGAAATCCACAATTTTCAATGAATCCATTTGAAATTAAGTACACATATAATATATGGTTCTGGAAGTAACGTAGTAATAATTTGAATCTCTTAAATTTTTTGGAAAATTAATTATAATCAAATTTCTTCAATATGGGAACACAAAATCAACAAGTTGGCTGGCAAAATAGAGAGGTGATTAGTAGCTCTGAGAGCCAGCTTTCCAAAAAATACCACTAGGGCGGTGGGAGGAGCTACCCAACTGCCTCAGCCAATCACGTGATTCTAGCCGGGAATTTGCACCGAGACTGTCTCAGCCAATCACGTGATCACGTGATTCTAGCCGAAAGTTATAAATACAACCGAGCCAGTGTCTCACCCTTCATATGGGACCAAGACACAGTGAAGATCAAGTCATGTTACAAGCCTACAAGCCAGCGCAAGAGATATCTTCAAGCAAAGAACAAATTCTTCAAGAAAACAAAAGCCCTTTTCAGGGCTAACACCATTTTTTTTACCACCTTTCTTTCTTACAAAAATTATGCTGCTTAAAAAAAGTTCTTTTAAGGACTAATTAACAAAAGTTAATATGCTAAAATCACCACATTCACTTTCTCCATATTTATTTTATCAACTGTCCTACATTTAACCATTAAAATTCACGTTTATCAATTAAACGTATTTCCTTGGCACGTTTGTTAAGCAAACGTATTAAATCACCTCCAAATATCTCGCTCATTGCCTTAAATGCTCATTCATTTTGAATTAAAAAATATATTACGGAGGCAAAAAATATTTTTTCTATTCGTCTCAAACGCATGAAAAAACAAACTGAGATATAGTACATGGACCAGGGAGTAACGTAGTAATAATTTGAATCTCTTCAATATTTTGAAAAATTAATTATAATGAAATTTCTTCAATATGGGAACACAAAATCAACAAGTTAGCTAGAAATTAGAGAGCGTCCTTTTTGCTGTGTGAACCAGCTTCCTACCTGACTATGGGCTGGGAGTGGGGGCTACACAGCAGTTGAAAAGCGAAGTGAGGACTCGGGTGACTGACCCTTTAAACAGTCATAAACAGACCCTTTTGTGTTGTGCCCAATCGGTCAAAGTGGTTTCATGTGTCGCTTGAATATAAGATACTTCCTTAACATCTTAACACTTGCATTGCAACAAGAAATATCCCAAATCGGGAATAAACTTGCTCGCCGAAGGCGAGCAAGGGGTCCAGGGGCGCAGCCCCCTGGCTAGGGGGAAAGCCCGCCGAAGGCGGGCTTTGCGACTAGTGACTTATAAAGAAATGCCTGGACCCTAATAGATATATTCATTATTAACGGTTATTATAAAAGTCTTAAATGGCCTAAGTTGCCGAAAAGACTGTATGCATGTTAGTCTAAAAAAACAAAAAAAAAAAAAACCGAATTGAACCTTGGTCAGTTCGGAACTATATACTCTGACACATAAAATTTACTGTGACAAGCATAGTAGTAGATACACAACAGATGAGGGAAAAATGTTCCATGTGAGATAGTTCACACCATATTTTTTTGAAATAACGATGAAAAGAGGCTGTTGAAGATTTAAAAAAATGGAAACATAGCAGTCAATGGAATTAAATTTAAAAAAAAAAAAAACTTATCAACGTTTCGGTCGCTAATCACAAGCTTCATCAGGACGATTAATTGTTCAAATACAGGATTTAGAGTACAATTAATCATACTGATGATGGATATCACATCCAAAATATTTTTTTCTTGTTTTCTCCTCACTAAATTCTTTTATGGAATAAAAAATTTTATTTCAAAATTATAACAGTTAGAGTGACCATCAGAGAGACATGGGCGTAACTAAGAAAGTCCCGACCCAAGAAAAATTGAGTAATTATGGGGCCACCGGAGGATGGATGCCCCCCCCCCCCCCGCCAAATTCCCTAGTTACGCCCAAGCAGACAGACTGAAATTAGCTAATATGTACCATGTTACGGATTAGTGTGTCAAGCGCCATCTACCGAGTTTTGAGTAAATTAACATTTTTTGTTTTCATTGGATTATATACATATAACGTTAATTATTTTTGTCAATTGTGCAAATAACATTAAATATAAATTTTTTTAGGACATATTTCATAAAAAATTCTATTAATTATAGCATTTGAAACAATATTCCGTGCTTAACTCAATTTTAATTTTTTTTTGGCGCTTGACACACTACTGCATAACAGGGTCCATATAATATTGACACATTAAATATATCTCATGATTGATTTAATCGCCTCAAACAGATTTTTGAAGTCTCAAAACATCGAAATAAAAAGACTAGTGAATACAATACACACATTCATGAAAGTTATTTTTAAATTTTCTACTAATATTGATCTTTATTATATAGCCTGGGCCCCCTCTCTCTCTATCTCTCTGACATCGAGTAAGAGAGGTCAACCAGAGAGAATTTAACCTCACTCCCCCACTTCTACTCCTTTGGAATCCCATTTACGACTAGGATAATTATTTTAATCGAAATTCCGAGATCCTAACTCTCCCTAAGTCTTTTTCTTTTTCTTATCTTTGATTATATTCACTTGAAATGCAATTATAATCAATTATATAGGGGCTAGCAGCACAATCCACCTTGGGATAAACTAGCGGTGATAGGTTTGCCTTCAGTTAGGCCCTGGCGGGCGGCGTCTCGGGATATGACTAACGTAGGAGTTGTCCAGATAAATTTAATTAATTTTGCACTATAAGCTTAATATAGAAATATGAAATAAGAAAATCGAGGGGAAAATAAATTTTAAAGAGGGAGGTAGGAGGAGTAGGGATCGATAAAATTTCCTGAGGTCTAAAATACCATATTTCAATTATTTACACCTTAGAGAAACATCATTTTAAATATTATTAAAATCGAGTGAAAAAATGAAATAAAATAAATTTTAGAGGGGGGGGGAGCGTATAGCGGAAAAAAACTTTTGAAATGTCGAATTTTAGGGGGAAGAAAAAATTTTATTTTTTATTTTAAAGATTTGATTAATATATTTTTCGTAAAACGAGTTAGAACCTGTTTTCCAATGCTTTCCTTTGAGAGATTTGTGAATCCTCGGTCCAGTAGTTTCGGAATCTATGCGTTACAAACAGACAGACAGATCCGAAGGCGAGCAAGGCGGGCTTCTCCACTTGTATAATTATAAACATTACAACGACAGTAGCGCACTCTTAAAGCGTAGTAGATAGATAGATAGATAGATATTTATTTGTTTGCTCTGAGGCTATTGAGCCTCCTGGAGCACAGAAAATTATACAAAAAATTTACAATGAAGAGAATGTATCCAAGTCTAAGAGTATATGATGCATGCTCTCCCTTCTCCCCAAAGCGGTGCGATTCATCCAACCGACCCTCTCTGCTCATTTAATAAATATTCGTGAAATCTGACTTTAAAAGTCGCCAGTGTCCCCGACCCTCTAATGCGCTCCGGGATTCCGTTCCACAACCTCACAGACTCCACAGAGAACGACTTACCAAATGTTGTCGTTCTGTGCTTCGGCATCTGTAGGTCAAGCGGACTCCCCCTGAGACTCCTGGGCACATTGTCCGTCCTAAACTGGATATCCCCGTATAAGTAGGAGGGCTGCTGATTCTTCAAGAGACCATACACATAACACCCTAGGTAGTACCTCCTCCTATTCCTCAACTTTAACCAACCGAGCTTATTATAGTAGGGCGTTATGTGATGGTCAACGGGGACTCCGAATATAAACCTCACGCAGGAGTTTAACACCCTCTCAAGTGCAAGTCCCCTCTCCCCCGTCAGATCATTGTAGACGAGGCAGCAGTAGTCGAACTGCGGCATTATCAATGAGTTGACGACCACCCGTCTAATTCCCAGTGGCAAGCAATCTTTTATTCTTTTGAACTGGTAGAGGTGTTTATAAACTTTGTTCGAGACATCGGAGACATGCTCTTTCCATGAGAGGGTTCTATCGAACACCACTCCTAGATTTTTGACTGAATTTGAGTAAGTGAGAGCACTGCCTCCGATCCTCACTGGGGGTACCTCCACCAGTTTGCGAATGTGGGCGTTACTGCCAAAAATGATGGCTCTAGTTTTTCCCACATTCAATTTGAGTTTTTTTTCGTCAACCCATCTACAGATGCTAACTATGTCGCAGTTCAACCTTTCCACCGCCGTCCCCACCTCGTCAAAAGGGCAAGAAATATAAATCTGCAGGTCGTCCGCGAACAAGTGATATTTGGAATGCGTTATTTGCCGGCCAATGTCATTAATGTATAGAGAAAACAAAAGCGGCCCCAGGACAGAGCCCTGGGGTACTCCCGATGACGTCGGCAGCTCATCAGACATGACCCCATCACCATGGATAATCCTCTGGGACCTACCCGTCAAGTAGGAGGTGAACCACCTCAGGACCGTCGACGACATATTCATCTCGCTAAGGCACTCCACCATAAGGCCATGATCGACGGAGTCAAATGCCTTGCTAAGGTCAAACAGGACCAGGATTGTGACCTGTCTCCTGTCAATAGCGCTCCTAATGTCGTCGCTCACCCTGAGGAGGGCAGACTGCGTGTTGTGAAACCGTCTGTAACCTGACTGCTGAGGGTCCAAAATCCCCAATTTCTCTAAATAGGATGTCAGATGATGGTGAGCAATTCTCTCTAAGACTTTAGACAGACTGCACAGAAGTGAAATCGGTCTATAGTGTGCACATTCGCTCGGGTTTGGCACCTTTGGCAGGGGGCGAACAATGGAGGACTTCCAAATCTCGGGAAAACAACCCTCCTGCAAGGACTTATCGAAGATATGAATAAGTACAGGCAGAATGACAGGGGCACAGAGTCTTATCATTTTAATAGATATATGATCCGTGCCCATCGCCTGCGATCGAGATCTGGACAAACAGGCGAGAGCCAATTCCGGCCCAACATGCGGAAAATAAAATCTCTCGCTGTCAAAAGTTCGAAACAGGGAATCAGCAGGTGGCTCACGACAGCCAACCGACGGATGGGATGCCGAGATGAAATACGCATTAAGGTCGTTTGCGTCAACACTAAGCGGGCGACTAGCTCTACTTCTTGTTAATCCAAGTCGAGATATCTCCTTCCATAGGAAAGAAGTATTCCCACTATTGGAGTTAAATAATCTTTCGAAATACCGCACCTTGCTTCTCTTAATGAGGACTATTACCCTGTTTCGAATCTCCCTGAACCTTTCCCTGAGCGCAGAGCTACCAGATCTAAGAGCCCATCTTCTCAGCCTGTCCCGCTCCCGCATCAAACCCCTAACCTCCTCATCAATCCATGGTACAGGAGGACGCCTTCTCACACATGTCCTAACAGGCGCATGCACATCAAAAGTTTTTGATATGATGTCATTGAGTAAGCGAACCTTAGTGTCGACATCCCTCGCGTTAAATATTAGTGAAAAATCCGTCGCATCTAACGAGCTAAGAAAATTCTCAAAGTTGAATTTTTTGAAGTCTCTGTATGAAAAATGCGAGGGCTCAGGGTCGGGGATGGAAATGCCGAGTCTCAGATACACCAGATCGTGAGCCGAAAGAAACGGGACCTGATATTGTCCGCTTTCTGTCATCCTTTCGCGCACCGGGTCATTCACCACAATGAGATCCAGCCAGGTTCGAGAACTCGAAGTGGAGTGGGTGTGTTTAAGTGGCACCACTGTCAGACCCAGAGAGTAGAACAGATTACTCAAATAGAGTTTGTCGGCCGACTCCGAACTGAAATCCGTGTTGAAATCGCCCATAATAACAACATCGGAATATAGCGAGAGATATTGGTGTAATAAGCTTTCGAAGTCAGAAAAAAATCCGACCTTTGGTGGTCTGTAGACCACCACTAGAAGAAGTTGGACACCCTCTACCGTCACCTCCAAGGCGAGAAATTCGACAAGGGACGACGAGTAATTCCGCGAGGAAGTCAGCTCCCTACAGCCCATAGAGTCCCTGATATAAACTCCAACACCACCCCCCCACTCTGGTAAGCCTATCGCACCTGAACAAGTTGTAATCCGTCATACGAACGACGTCCGACCCCATTGCTGGTCTGAGCCACGTCTCACTCATACACACTATATGAAATTGACCAGAGGCGAAATGTTCCCTGAAGTCATCAAAATGAGCACACAGGGACTGAGCGTTAACATGACAAACATTAAGGACACCGGCCATGGCAATGAGATGAACGCAAAAAACAAGCGGTCAAATGCTTGTGAGAATTCGAGGGTAAAATAAGGTAAATGTTTTCAAAATGTTTGAACAGTTGGTCAGTAGATAGGATAAAACGAGAAATAATGTCATTTAATAACTTGTCATGAGGTAAAATAAAATAAAAAATGGAATGATTTAATAAATAGTGAAAGAATAAAATGATATGTGAAATGATAAAATGTGATAAATTGTCAAAAGGTCGAATAATGTAAAAAATAAAAATATTCAATAAATAAGCAGAGGACAGAATAAGAAGTGG
>JAKCPI010014175.1:0-27663 GCA_023213315.1 Euborellia annulipes | reverse complement strand
TTAATTTGAAAAGATGGGCAATACATTTTAGAGATTGCGAAATAAATTAGTAAAATTATAAATCTATTATAAGGGCCAAGGTTAAATCATACTTCTCTCTCTCCAGAAATATTTTATTTAAAAATCCTAATTAATAAAATTGTCCTATTTCGTCAATTTGAGTTTTATTACCCACTTTTAGAGCTCAGGATTGATAAACAGGAAAGACTAAACATTTTTTCCTGTCATATATACCCCTAAAAGTAAGCTTATTTTTGATAAAAATTATTTCAAAAAGTGAAGGTACAAAAAACTTTAAGTTATAAAAGATCTCAAAAAGTTGTTTCAAAACTCCAGCATTCCGCGAACCGCCGCTTTAAAATCCCCTGTTTTAGGAAATTTATTACCTAATAGAAACCAACCCCTTCTAGCACTTCCAATGATAATCAATACTATTTTAATTGCACAAGGCTGAAATGGAAGATTTAATCAGTATAATCAGTCTTTTAGAATAGACTGAAAATTGTATTATGGAGAAAGGTGATGGCTACTTTAGTATTTATTTTATTTTGCCAAGTTCATCGACTTTTATTTTACCTGATATATATTACCTGATATATATTATTCTCCATGTTAGCCTATATTAGGAATATTAATTCAATATTTAGGATTATCTTTTGGTAAAAAAATCAAATCCTAAATAAAGAAATTGATTAAAAATTAGATGATGATTTGGGACAATTATAGCGCTTTTAAAGAGGGCCCGAAAAAAAGAACATTAATTAAAATACTAATTATTAATAAGACGAGCGGTGGTTGTGCAAAGTACAAAAATAATGTTTCATCTGTCATTTTTTCTTTGCATAAAATTAATGATTGATTGAGTAATTTAATATTTTGATATTCAGCTATTGAAGCTTGGCAAAAAATATAAGTAGATAGAACATGATTATTAGATGGAATAACAATAAAGGAAGAATATTTTCATTTTTTACCCTAATTTTACCCCATTTTGCTAACCCCATTTTCATCTTTATTTAGATTTTTAATTTCTAAATTCATTTTTTCTATTTTATTTTAGAAGACTAAAAAAATAAGACTTCTTTAATCTCAACCTTCCAGGAGGGGTAACGCCTTCAGGACAAGAATGTTAAAAAAAATTTCTTAACAAAGATGATGGAGAAAATGGCTGTTTAATTTGATAAGGATAGCGAATAGCAGCCAGGAAAAAAATCAAAATCAGACAAAAAAATTAGGCCAATTTTTATCAAATTTATTTGATCGTCGACGTTTCGGACGTCATTCGCGTCCTTTCTCAGAACAATCAATCGTCAAGCAAATAGAGATGGAGGTATTTCTAGCGAAAATTGAAATCGTGCTTGAAACAAAATTTAAATATGTGACAAACTGAATGCATTCAAAGAACAAAGAAGGCAGAGAAAATTTTTTAAGAAGATAGGTGACGTTTAGTCCCTGAAACGTTGACAGGTTGAGATTAGATAATTCGGACTGAAAAAAGTGTTTTTTTTTTTTTTGTATTTTTTTTTTTATCTTCTAATTATATTACGGCCTTCCCTCAACATTTATTTTAGTATTTAGTAAAATTTTTTATTAAATTAATTCATAGAGGCAGAGAGAGAGAGAGAGAGTGAATTTGGCCAGAAGCCATCAAAGTCAATTATTCCCAAGCCGGAAGTCGGAAGTAACCTTTGTAACTTTGCCTTTGCAGGTTCTCTGGCCTCACTGGCCAAAGGGGCAGTCGATCTGGTGCCCAAGGGTCCTAAGCCGCTACCCCCGTTCTTGGCGAAGAAGTTCGGCCCGGCAGGCTACGAGCTCAAAATCGGCAAGCCCTACATCACACTAAAACACCCTTTTGGCCACCCTCTCGGACAAGATCGACATCAAGTTGTGTCCCCCGGGGATACAGGTGCGTTCTGGATAAAGCTTAATTATATGCGTGAATAATTTTGAATCTAGTCTGCTTCTTTTGGCTATATTTTTTTATTATTTTATATAATTAAATTTTTAACATTCTACGACACCCACGGAAGATTCCCGTGCCTCATTTTTTCTATTTACCAGTTTTGTCAAAATACGTATATTTAAAATATGGTACTCTCCCTTTTATATAAAATAATAAAAAAAGTAATAATACCAACCAGTTTTTACAATATTCAAAACTCGTAAATAGAAAAAATGAGACACAGGAGTCTTCCGTGGGTGTCGTAGAATGTTAAAAATTTAATTATAAAATACAAAATTCTTTTTGCTTTTTTTTGTATTATAATTATAAATATATTATTAAAAATTCATAAAAGCAATTTCATAACGTGAAATTAATAATAGCCTAATTTAAAAGGTTTATAATTATAAAAGATTAAATTTCTATTCTTTGAGGAAGAAAAAAAGAACTTTTTTTTTATCTTCTTATAGCCTTAAGGCTTCATTCATGAATATAAAAATATCACTGAAATAATGTGGGTCGATTTTCATCAACTCTCTAATAATATAATTAACATTCTGAAATGATGTCATATCCTTTTGGTGAAGATTACGGGAGCCGGTGGCTGCGGAGATACCGGAAAGGCAAAGGGTCAAAGGGCAAAGGGCTTCAATTGCAAGTCTACTATTTTGCTTATCTCAATTCTATTACAGAATATTATTTAACATCATATCATTATTTAAATTCACTAAAATTGTGAGAAGAAAAAATAAAATAATATTCTTTAAGTTAAAAAAAAAACAAAAACAAATTTGATTAATTAGAATGTTGAAGAAAGAAAAAATCAAGAAGAAATACATCCAAAGTAGTTTTTTTATTGAAATCAGTCCACCGCCAACGTTTCGGTCTTAGATTTGGACCATCTTCAGAGCTGAGGCTGTGTCAAAAAGGCATATATAGACCTACTTTCCTCTAGATGGGAGCACTTCATGTGGAAGTATGAGTCATGCACTTTTATTGTTTGAGAAGGGCTTCTCAATGAAGCCCTCCCGTCTCAGGGAAGGGATATATGCCTTTTTGACACAGCCCCAGCTTTGATGATGGTCCAAACCTAGGACCGAAACGTTGGCCGCGGGCCGATAAAGAAATTACATTGGCTGTATTTCTTTTTGATTTTTCTTTCTTCAACATCTATTCTAAAGCCTGTTACATTAATTAGAATGTTCTCAGAATGATTTTAGAACGTTTGAATTTATAATTTTTTTTCTTCTGTTAGCTGCTTCTCTAATAATAAAAAGAAAATATCTCTATCTTCAGTCTATCATTTAAAATAAAATAATATCAAATGTTTTTGAATTGAATAAATAAATCGATGATACAGTAAATACAATAATTATAAAAAGAGAAAGGTAAAAAAAAGACAGGAAATTCAATTTCTTTCTTAAAGTCTTTTTATACATTTCGATACATTGCCTAATATTTAAAAAATATATATAATGGACATTTCTCGCGATTGCTTAATAAATTATAATCTTCTTTATATTTTTATTAGAAATAGGAAAGAAGGGAAAATTTGGCAAGGAGAATTAAATCGTGTTTATTTGAAATAGTCTATTCATGTTGGAGCAACGTGATCAATTTCTATGTCTGAATTTTGACATTAAGCAATAGTTTTAACTTTCGAAATATATCTTTAGTACTATAAAATACTAAATAGATAGAATTTATTATTTTGTGAACTTTAGAAATATTCATTTAATTTGGGAGTTGTATTATTATACGCCCGATTTTGGAATTTCAGATACGAGTCTACCTCGTTAATATTACTAAAAAAAAAGTAGATAAATTTTCATGGTGCTAATTTTAATTTTTAAAAGGATTATCTGTCCTAGGCTTTTTGTATATATTGATATATTCAAGGTCATTGAAAGCTAATCTCAACTCTGGGAATATTTTATAATTATCTAATACAAATTTCATAATTTAGAGAATAGTAGAAATAAATAAAATAAAAAAAAAAAAAAAAACTGAAGAAAGGATTTTAGTCCGCATCCTCTTTTCCTTACTTTATAACGATTATATAACTTTTATCTCAAAGACTTATCATTTTATTTCATAGAGGCTTAGCACTTATACATACAATACCGGTAATACTAGGAAGTACAGAATATTTTATCAAAATTACTAGAGTGACAAAGCTTCCAGGTGGGTTGCACCATAGTTTTGCTAGAATCCTTTTATACAAAACTTTAAAAAAAATAACCTAAATTAAAGTTTATATAATTTAATTTTGTTTTGTTTATTTTATAGTTGGCAGTGTTTTACTTTAAAAAACTAAAACTTTATAATTTCTTGTTTGCTATTAAAGGTAGTGAGAATGTCAATATTAATAAGAAAAGGAAGAAAGTCAAATTAAATTTTTTGTTTGATGTCTTATTCGGCATCTGAGGCCATTTAGACTCCGTCTCTATTTATTTCCCTTGATAGGCCAAATTAAATTAAAGAACCTAATCTAGTGTCTTAGTTATTCTTAGATAGTTGTTTTAAATTTATTGTAAATATTAATATTTAGGATTAAGAATTTAATACTTTAAATTTTTCTTATTTCAGTAAACACACCAACTTACTCCGAGTCATACGGTCCACCAATTGAGCAAAATTTCGAATTTCTAGCAGTTCAAGAACAACAACCAGAAATTCCTCCACAGGTAGGAAACAAATTCTCTATAAATGATTGATGTTCTTTCCTGAATGATTTCCGAAATTAAATATTATATTTAAATTGTAAAAACCAGTAATCATTGTTAGAAGTAGGACAGGAGAAATTATTTTTGGCTATGCATTTTAATTTAAACTTATTTTGCATTGTTTTTTTCTTTCGTGGATAATGACTTAACAGCATAAGATAAAGCAATTTTATAAAGCGTTAACCATAAACATCTAAAGCTCTTATTTGATTCAAATACAAAAAAATCCTAAGTAAATTTCTATTTTCTTATTAAATCACGAATAATCATTGGCGGTCCTAGTTCGCTTCCCGTCCTAAACGAAGAAAAATTATTTTAAAAGACCTTAAAACAATAAGCCAATATTAATATTTTATGTAAAATCAATTTTTTTTTTAGTTCTGAAAATAACGTTAGTTTGTTCTAAGTACTTCAAGGGTACTTTAATATGAGGTCTTCTAAAAGTGTTTATAGTTTTTTTAATTCTACTTAGACCCTATAAACAGTATATTATATTATGCCAAAGAAAGTCGGGATTCCGTGGGTAAGAGATTCTACGTTTCTGTTTGTAGAATATTAAGCGTATATTGTTGCTATTTACCGGAAAATTACCTCTAAACTGGGCCCGCGGGCTTGGGGTAGGGGTTAGCGTGCTGGCCTTCTATACCAAGGGTCGCGGGTTCGGATCCCAGGCAGTCCGATGATTTTATTTAAGCCATTTGGATACCAAATTTGGATGCCTGGACCCCAAATATATATTCTACTGTATATTCAATAACTGTTATCGTATAAAGTCTTAGGGTGCGTACACACCTGCGCTCTGCTCCGCTCGCGAGCAGTTCGCGGCTCGTGTTCGTTGCTCGTTCGATTTTCATTGAAATTATTCATTTTGACGAACCTGCCGCGATCCAAAGAAAAGCCACGAACATTTTAATTAATTTGGAATTTTTATTATTAATTATTTATAATTATTAATCGCAAATAGATTGTGTTGCTGAGCTCGCCTAATTACTAATAAAAAACATTTAAACTAATTATTATTTGGTGTAGATAATAATGTCTCTGAGGCGAGATAGAGAAAACGCTCTTGCCGTTTCGGTTATGAGTGGTGCTTTTTTGCTAATGGCAAGTTTGTCAAAAACGAAAAAGGAGACAACGACGTTGGTGGTGTACTAATCTATTTAAAAAACAGAATGGTAGTGAAATTGTGATGGACTTGAGGTCGCAACAAATAAGAGGTCAATATAAGAATTTTACTCGAATGTCAGAGATTATTTGTCAAGTCTATTTAATATAAAAATAATAAATTTTAATATCAATTTATATTTTATATAATTTTTTTTTTTTATTAAACCTGATCCTTTGAAAATATTTGATTAATTCTTCATTTATTGAAAACTGATATTAAAATTTACTTAAAAAATACTATATAAAATCATCATAGGCCTATATTTTAAGGAAATAATATACATATAATTAACCTCCCTGGTCTCTGAGGGACATAGAAGATGATAATATTAAAAAAAATATTTAAATAATGATTTAGAGAAGACTTATAAAGGCTAAAAGTAGGTCTATTTTATATTTTGCTCGCGAGCCGCTCGCGGCACCGCAGCGCGCCGTCCAAATCTGAGCCGCGAACCATCAAAGGGTTTGTCGAAAAAGCCGACAAGAGATGGATCGCGGCGAGCAGCTCGCGAGCGACTCTCGAGCAGCTCGCGAGCATCTCAAAACCCGTACACATCTAACGAACATGGTGCTCGCGAGCGGAGCAGAGCGCAGGTGTGTACGCACCCTAAGAGAGTGTTTATTCCAAATAAATAAATAAATAAATAAATAAATAAATAAATATTGGAAGCAATATTGCTGTTTGAACTGCAATATTGAAGCAATGTTGCTGCAATATTGAGAAAGATTGGCAATATTACTGCAATATTCCAAGCTGTCAGTGCTGAGGCAAACAAAACACATGTCCTGATGAAGGCCCAAATGTTGACACTGTTTAAATAAAGAAAATTATTATTTTTTTTCTTTATTTTGCTTTGGCTGCCTTGATCTTCTCATATCAAATTAATTTTTAAAAATAATTTGTTTTTTTTGTGGTCACATATTGGGATTCCCTAAAGCTAGATTTAATACAGCCAGCCTGAGCGGGAATCCAAAAACTTAATTAATCGTTAATTAAAAGAAAAAAAAGAACTTCATTTATAAATAGATTAATTCGGCGTTAAGGCGCAGTAGTAGTAGCAGTAGTAGTAGTAGGGTAGCTCTCTCGTTAGAGCCTAGGCTGAATTAAATATTCCATTTTAATTCCCGGGTTAGGAAGAGCATAGATATTCATAATGTCTAGAAGCTTAATAAATTAATGAACAGAAGCCGGCGGCTGATAATTCACCATTTAATCATAAATCTTTAATTATCTAATACAAACAACGAACGTTTCATGTTTGCTGAGATTATAAATGCATCCACAAAACGGCAAAGCAATCGATGTGTACTGTACGAGGCTTTAATTAGTTCAACTTACTATTAGGTAAGCGAGCGAGTCAACGAGATTCGACATTCCTAGTCACAAAAGAGCGAGGCAAACCAAAAACAAACAGCAACTTGCGAGGTTTTGTCATCATATCGATTTTGACTTTTTTATTTGGAGTCCCGCAAAATGAGATCTGTCTGTGTGTCTGTGAACAAAATATCTCAAGAAAAAAATCTGGTGTGAATGGCGTAAAGCACACAACTTTCTCTCACCTTCGGTAATCAAAAGTTGTGTTCTGTGCTTATCACAGCAGATTTTTGGTGTCGACATATATTTAGTTTCAGACACTACTGTCTGTACATTCGATTTTCAAGATGTACAATTTATATTGACTTTGGCGCTGAATGCATTATATCTGATAGATCGTAATGAATTTTATGAACTGTCTGTCAAAGAACTTAAGGGGGTTTTCTGTTGACTGAACGCTAGCAATGAAGATGGTCGCATAGTCGACCGAAATGTCCCTGTGGGTTCTTAAATAAAGAAATAAATATATATATATATATATATATATATGCTGCTCGACATTTTATTTTCTAATACATATTGATTCAGCTATTCGCCTCGCTTACATACCATATTTATATTTTGTTACCATTGCAACCATTTCTCCTATCTTTTTCTATGAAGTACAAGAGTAAAGTGGTCTTCAGAAGATTTCAATCACAAAATGAGAATAAACATTTTAAAGAGAATCTAAAAAATAATTAATTATTGAATTAAAAAAAAATCGTTGGGGCGAATTTTGAATAAAAAAAAAAAAAATGAAAACGTGCTAGTACTCTTTGGCCGATTTTGATTAAAAGCTTATTTTCAAGGTCCCGGGGGGGGGGGGGGGGGGGGGTTAACTTAATTATAAATATATATATAAATGTATATGATGACCAACAGCAGCTCCGAGGATGGCTTTGACCAGAGCCGAAACGTCAGCTGTTGAAATATATTTTTAAAGAAAAAATTTTGGCTGCGTTTTCTTCCAACTTTCATTCCTGATTAAATATAACATTTCAACCTCCTAGTTCAATTCCTTCATTTTTAAAATTGAACACACACAGACAGACAGACCATGTTGCAAAAACCACTTTTTTGGATTCAGGGGACCTCAAAACGTGAAGATCCATCAAAATCTCGACATTGAATTTTTGACATGAATCCAATACTTTCTCTCTCTATATATTAACATATATATAGAGGTAAGAGAAAGTAAAAATATTATTTTTTTTTATTAGGAGGAATATTGCCTCCGGGCTTGGTGTAGTAGGTAGAGTGCCTACCTCCTATATCAAACGTCGCGACACGTCACGGGTTCGGACCCCAGGCATTCCGATGATTTTATTTAAGCCCCTTGGATACCAAATGGCTTAAGTAAGAATGCCTGGACCCACAATAGATAGTATATATATTAAAAACATACAAGTATTGTTTAAAGTCTTTTTTTTTTTTTATTTACGGGATAGGCCATTTCCCACTTTTTGTACATAAATTAATACAAAGAACATTTTACAAATAACATATAAGAAAATACAGAATATAAAAATACATGCATATGAAGTTAGAGAGAATACAAACAACATAGTAGAAAATAGAAGTTATAAAATTATCTGTAAATACATATGAATATAAACTAAGTAAAAACAATATGCTAAAGAATACAGATTATGAATATATATACCTATCAAATTAGAGGAGTTAGTAATAAATATTAAAGTGTATATACGTATGAATATAAAGAATTACAATAATATACGTATAAATAGTAAATAGTTCACAATTAAAAGTTTATCAAATTGTTATTTGATTGTGAATGAAATATTGGGCTATGGCTTTAACTGTCTCTTCTGATGGCTCTTGAAGTATTCTTTGTAGTTGGGGGGGATCACGAAATCGGGGAGGTATTGATTTTTTGAGCAGATGTCTAGTCTGACTGTATAATGGACAATGAAAGAGTAGGTGTTCTGGTGTTTGAAGTACAGAGTTGGAGCATGTGCAATATGGAGTGGGGGCGAATGTAAGTCTGAAGAGGTGGGCGTTGCATCTGGTATGGTTTACTCTCAGGCGTGTGAATATTACTATTTCCTTTCGTGTTAGGTTTGGGATTGACTGGAACCATGGTGCTAAATGGTCTTAAATGGCCTAAGTTGCCGAAAAGACTGTGTGAATTGGTGTGTGAGTGTGAATTAGAAAAAAAGTGTAGAAGGAATATTTAAATCTAATATTTATCTCATTTAGTCGACTGGTTTAGGGGGGAGGGCGTTGGAATTAGTCCAGGGCGCCAGAATTTATGGGTGGAATTTTGGCTGTAAGTATATTTAATGTTGAATATAATTTTTTTTTTTTCACTAACTCACACTCACACAGTCTTTTAGGCAATTCACGCCAACTTTGACGATATCCGTTATTGATTAATATACATATTGGGGGTCCAGGTATTCTTATTTAAGCCATTTGGTATCCAAATGGCTTAAATAAAATCATCGGACTGCCTGGGGTCCGAACCCGCGACGTTTGGTATATGATGTTAGCCCGCTAACCCCTACACCAAGCCCGTGGTCAATATAATATTTAATAAAATAAAAAAAAATATAATAAAATATATATTTTTTTAAAATATAATTTTTATTAGTAGGGTATATTATAATTTTGTCCCCGGGAGCAAGTTTTCCTAGGTACGGCCATGAAATATACGCTAGGTAGTCACAAAAAATCTCACGTGAAAAGCACACACAGACCACAACTTTCAATTACCGAAGAGAAAGTTTTGTGGTGTGCCACCTTCACACCAACACATTTTTTTTTTTTTTTCTAAAATCTTAAACACTTAATCATTTTTATTAATAGAAGAGAGAGTTGAGAAGAGAAGTTCCATCCCCTCACTCTCTTCTTCAAACTCATCTTAAGAGCGAGGGGGTGTTTATTTTCAAGTTTAGTTTGATTTAAGTTGGCCAGGTGCCGACGTCATACATCAGAAGCCTCTGACATGATATTGACTTCCCCCTCCCCCTCCTCTAAGTGTGTCGATTTTTTTTTTCTTCTTGTATTGCCGCTATATAGCAATTTTTTCCTCTTCATTTTTTTTTTTTTACCAAAATTCGATGATGATAAACAAAATTGAAAGCGTTGGATGGAGAGTAAAAAAAATATTAGTGAAAGAGAGAGAGAATAAGGAGCATAGAATTCAGTAGACCTGAAGAATAAAAGAGAGGGGGGAAGGGGGGAGGGGCTGAGCGCCGCTTAAAACAAAATGAGATTGTATTTTGCATTTGAAAAGAGCCTTTTTGGATTGTACAATGACAATGAGCTTAGCTCTCTCTCTGTGTGCTGGTGTCGGGGAAAAGAGAGAAGAATACTCGCTCTCTCTGAAAAGAAGAAGAAGATGGAGAAAGAAAAACATGGATTAACTCTTTTGAAAATAAATAAAAAAATAATAATAGAGAGAGAGAGAGAGAGAGAGAAAAATTTAAAAATAAAATATCATTTATTATTGGCTGAGTAAATTTGGTGTGACTAGTATGCTACATTGGGTGGTAATTTCTATTTGTCATATTTTAGAGCTCAGGTAGTTAGTTACCAAATAAAGGTTTGGATTATTTTTTCTATTTTATTAAATAATTTACTATCTCAATTTGACAAATAAATAAGTTAAGATTTCGATATAATAATTTTCTTATTAGTGGACACCTTATTTCCTTCAAAATTTAAGTAGATTCCAAAATGCTTAAATATAAATAAATTACACAGGGGAACAGTGATTTTGTTGCCGATGTATTTGAAGCAATTTCTGGCTATTTAGGTAGCGCTGAATCCAAAAATGTCATCAGTTTTTCCCCATCACGTCTAGTTTTAGAGGTATAATAATAATAAATTTTATTTGTTCCTTGTGAGATTCAAGTATCTATGTATGGAACTCGTTAAATACATCAAATATTACAAAATTCTTTTACAGCATAATAAGCATTATTTATAAGAAAGTGAGAGAGCGACGACCTGAAAACCTGTGACATAAACATATTTTTAAGGTCCCCGGCAGGTTGTTATAAATGTTTGTACACAAATATTATGGATTTTTCTCACTTGTTAAAGGTTTATGCTTTGGGATTAATAAATCGCTCGCGGGAATCCGAAAGCTTAGGAAAATCTGGGAAATTCTGCCTAAGATAGAGGACGGCATGAAATATATAAAGACTGGGAAAGGTCATTATTTTCAACTTCTTGAAAATATCCTTACAAGGTGCATCGGAATTTGCACCTACAATATTCCTCACAGCCCTCTTTTGAAGAATAAACACTCGCATCCAGTCTCTACTCTGACCCCTGATGTTATAGCCCATCAGAGAGTGAAAGTGGGCAAAATAATAATTCCTAGCAGCCTCCGAACCAACAATATGGCATAGCCTACGTATGGCGAAGAACGCGGATGCCAATCTTCCACAAGATGATCAATGTGAGAGCTCCACCTAAGTTCACAGTCAATATAAGTTCCCAAGAACTTAGTACTGCCACACAAGCCGATCTCTCCTTCCAAAAGGACCAAATCATCCCCAAGTTTGTTTCCTCTGTACCTAAAATAAACAACTGATGATTTACTCTTATTTAATATCAAATCATTTTCCTCGAACCAACGGGCAAGTTCCAAAAGTGCATCCCCCTGGGTCTCCCTCCGAACCCGATTAGCACTCTCTGAGCAACACAAAACAGATATATATCATCAGCATACATCACAAGTTTGTTCGACCTGACTGACCTGTCTCGGAAGATCATTGATAAACTATATTGGTAAAAAATGAAAAGCAAAGTTCCCAAGACAGAAGGTATAGAGAAAATTAAACTTTGATAAATAATGTGCTCTAAAGTGGCTCTTATTTTTAATTACCTAGGTTCTTTTAAGGCATTACCCCTTAAAAATATGCAGATAGATGAATTACATAGAAAGTTTCAGTCCAATCGGAGGTAATTTAGTAGTGCAAATGTTAAGAAAAATCGATTTTTTTTTAAATTTTGGACTCCCCTAATACAATTTTCTCCATCCCTGAATGCAAACAGCATATTTTTATGATATTCTATAGTACTTTAGCTTTCCAAAAATCATTCATTCGTGAGAATCAATTAATTATGAACAAAATAGTTAAAAGTTTATTTCTATGAACTCTACTGTCGGAGAGAGCAAGGCGCCTAAAAGATAGGCAGCCAACGTGTTTTTTCAACAGATTGATAATTGTTTTGTTTATAATTTCGTTAGGCCTAGTTATTTACAGATTTTCACGATAAAATGATTTTTGGAAAGTTAAAGAATTATAGAATAAAATCGTAAATTTTGCATTCAAGTATGGATAAAATGTAATGTAAAAAAAACAACCGAAAAAAATTGATTTTTCTAAACGTTTAGCCCTGTTTTGCACCACCTCTGATTGGACTGTAACTCCAAGTATTTCATCTACCTGCATATTTTTAAGGGCTAACGCCTTAAAAGAATTCAGGTGAATCAAAATAAGAGCAGCTTTAGAGCACATTTTCTATTAAGGTGCGCGTCTCGAAAAGTCGTTAGAAAGCTTTTGACTACCTAGTTCCTCTAGGCGGCAAGAGATGGCGTGAGTGTTCCCCATAGGAAAACAAGGGACAAATTTCATTTCATTCTAGACTTTCCAGCTAATTAATTAAAGGCAAAAAATTAATTATTCTTTAACACAATGATTACTAATTTAATTATCTACAACTTATAGAGCTCCTTTTTTTAAAATATCTTTTATTTAATGCGATTAATCTAAAAAAAATTTTTTTTTTTTCGAAAATCAAAAAAAGGGCTTCTATAACTTGTAGATATTTTAAATAGCTTTAATTAAAAAAAATTTGAGGTCGATAGCTTCTAAATTGTGGCCGCTGGAAAGTCCCAAAATTAGCACCCCGAGACGCGCACCTTAAAATTTAATTTTCTCTAACACTAGACGTGATGGGGCATTTTTGGAATCAGCGCTACCCAAATACCCAGAAATAGCTTCAAATACTCCGGCTATGTAATAGAGTTTGCTTTTATTTTGAATACCTTTAATTATATCAAAGGTAAAATACGAATGCAGGCAGATGTGCTAAAAGAAATCAGGTCGTTTTTTCTTGTTTGATCCCTTCTCTGCTTGTTCTTCTTCCTTCTTCTCTCTTGTGATGTTAATATAATTTTCTTATTCGATTTAATCTTTTCCAAATCCCTTGCTGGTTAATTAATTAGTTGACTCAAGTTGCCTGCCTGCCTGCGTCTGATTCCTATAATAGATATTTAAACGATTTGATCCTTTTAAGCTCCAGCGGCTTTGCCTCTTGTCGATTCGTAATATAATATTTATCTTTGCAAAGATTAACGCCTTTCGAACCAATTTAAAATATACTCTCTCTCTCTCTCTCGCTCTCTTAACTTGAACTTGGTTTTATATTACAAACTTCTTCTTCTTTTGGCAAACTTATTATAGAAATAAATAAGCTCTGGTATCGTCTTTTATATTTCGGGAATTTAAATTTTAAGAATTTTAATCAAATAAAACAATTAAAACAAGAGAAAAAAAAATCTCGTTCTTTTGTCTTCTTATTTAGAAAGGTTTTGAATTATTTTAGTAAAAGAATTAGATTTTCGGTTTAACTGTGGTTTATTTGTAAAAATTACAACGGTTCGGGCAACAACAACTTGCTTTGATGATTGTGCCTAACTTCAAGGGTATGACTGTAGATGGTGCTGATAATTGTGTCTAACTTCATGGAATGACTGTAGATGGCGCGAAAGTTTGTGTCTAACTTCATAGGAATGGCTGTCGATAGCACTGTCGTCGTTGTATATAAATTGTATGTAACGATCCCTTAGAGCAGTGTTTACCAACCTTTTGAAGTTCACGGCAACCTCGGAAATACATTAAACAATAGAGGCATCCTTCCTTGAATAAAAAAAAAAAGTTTAATATGTAAATTTATTGAAATATTATATAATAAGTAACGTACACCATAAAATAAGTAAACTCATATAGTAAATTATTAGGGAAATTTTTAATCATAGACCACATTTTTGTATTAAATATTTATTAAAATTATAAATACTGTACAAGTTTTGACTGCTTATTCTGCAGCCGTTATCAAGTACTGTGCACTTGCTCCGACTCAAGTGAACTAACTGTCATGTCCGTTACGTGCCTTTTTATATACAGCGACGTCAGCGCCATCTGTCGGCATTTCTGTGAAGTTAGATTCAAATTTTCCCGCTATTTTCACTCATTTCCATGAAGTTAGTCACAATTATCAAAGCAAGTGTTTACATAAAAAGCATATAGTAAACTTTACTACTGTCACTTAGTAAATATACTGTACATCAATAGTTTTGTTAGCTTAAGTATAGGGTTTTTGTTTTTGTTTATCTCAAGCCATTAGTGTCTTGGGTGCTAGGGCATACCGGTTGGGAATCACTGCCTTAGAGGTTAGTTCGCTTGAGTCGGAGCAAGTGCACAGTACTTGAAAACGACTCCAGATTAAGCAGACGAAATGTTGTATTTTTAATAAATAATTAACTGTCACGTAATTAATACAAATGTCTATCTATAATTAAAATTCTATCTTAATAAATATATTTATATGGTTTAAAGTCTTTATCACCCAAGATGTCGAAAAGAAGAAGCGGAATCTCAATCTCTGTTAAAATATATAAAGTTAGATTATACCTCAAATTAAATTAACCTGCTCTATTGAGGCGTGAAAAGTTTGTAAATGATAGAAACATCAAAAAAAGAAGTTGAATTAAATTCAAAAACGGATTGGAAATTAATTTTAGAAATAGCCACCCCACCCCCTCATCATCTAAATAGAATATGATTAGTGTCTGTTTTAGTACGGAAAGCGCATTTACATATGTCTAACAAAATGTATAATAATAATAATAATATTAAACCATGCGAGAGGAGAATTTATCGCTCAATAGACGAATTTAAAGAGACATATATTATATAAATAATAAAATTTTATTAGTCATACATTTCATGCCTTTTATAGTATTAAAAAATAAAAAATAATATAAAAAAGACAGAGAAAGAAATTAAATTAAATGGATGTATGCAAAATAAATGTAGGTCTATGGAGTGTGATAGAAAATAAAAACAAATATAAGAAGATAACCTGTCAAGAGGGCTGGCTGATTTTTTTCTGATTTTCTCAAAATCGGCTCCAACGATTTTGATTAAAATTCATAAATCAACTATTTTTTAGATGCTCTTTAAAAAAAAGTAGGAAATATTTACAGTAGTAAATTCAAAGGGCCACTCTCACTGTTACTTAAACATTTCAAACACAATTCAAACACAATCAAGATTGGACAGCTCCAGGTTAAAAATTGTTTATAAGTTTAGGGCCATCTATACGTTTGTCATGGAACTAAAAGTAAACAGGAAAGTAAAAAAAAAAACCTAAAAGTAAACAGGAAAAAAAAAAACTTGCTCCCAGAGAGATTTGAACTCGAGCTTGTTGCGATTCACATGTTTTTATACTGACTACTTAACTCGTTCGTACACTTTGCTTTAAAATATTTCAAAGCTTTTTTTAGCTATTTGAATGGCACGTAGTACTATTAAGCCTGCTTGAGGATTTGTTTGCATTCATAGAATATACAAATGCAAAGAATACATAAATATTTCTCTATACGTTTCCTATGGGAAAAATCGTATCTTTAAGAATTAATAACTCAAAAATTGTAAGTGCTAGGGACCAAAACGTATTTTTCCCGGAACCAGTTTTTTATGCTGAATACGTATATGTAATTATTATTTTCCTACGACCTTTAGTTCAGGCCGTACTTTTTATGCATACAAACGGACAGACAGACAGACACCGGAGTCTCTGCATAAGCCTTAGTACTACGTACAGTGAGAGCTAAAAGTATATCAGTAAAATTTTTCATGATAATTGTTTGAAGTATACTTTACTGATTTTTTAAATTCACTTTCCGGCTCTTCCTTCCATAGAGCCAATGTTAAATCCCCATATGGGGATTTGTAAGTTAATTTCGATTATTTCGTTATTCGATTATCGATCGGTAGCCTTTGGAACTTTTTACGAATTTAAAAAAAAATTTTCCGATTCTTATGAAATTTTGTATTTATTTACGATTCTATATTGTGTATAAAATGTCCAAATATGAGATTAAAATTTTGAAAAATAACCATAGTTTATTTGAAGCAGTCAACATTTAAAATGCAAGTTTGAAACTAAGGTGCTATGGGAAACTAAATATATCTCGACACAAAAACTTCTGATGCGTTAAGTCACATGAGATATTTTTTAATATTTCAGAATTTTTTTATTAGAACTTTAACATTCATTTTAAAAGAGAGAAAAAAGAATTTTTCGAGAGAGAAATGTGAATGCAAAAAATGTGCTCATGAAATCAAGGCAAAAGGGTTGAAAAGGGCGAGAATGTAAGTCCGAGATAAACCTTCTCAATTCTCTGGACTAAAAGAGAGAGGATTTTTTCATCCCAAATGACAGAGAGAATTTCCTTTGCTCTTTTACTTTTCTATAACAGGCCAAGTATCGGGTATATGAAAGGCCATGCAATTTTGCATCTTCAATACCTATGTAGCGCCAATGACTCGCGTGTCCGCCAGTAAATAAAGTACTCAGAATTTAACAGAAGAACATTTATTAAATCGCCGACTGCGTATTACAATTAATTACTATAAACAATAAACATTCGTCCACCGCTTCCTCGACTCCTTCTCCGCCTTACACTACCCCCCCTTCTAGTTTTCTTGCAGGTACTTCGGGAAGTGTACTCTTCGTCCTGATCGTGTCACTTTCTCTTTCGAGTTTGCCTCTTGCTGTTTTCTTTCTTGCTGGCTTATCTGGTTTTCTTTCTTTCCACCTTCGTCACTCTTCATTTCTTCTTTTAGTATGAACGCGGGTTTTAATCTGTCGACAGATACTACTACCTCCTTACTCCCTACCTGGACTTGAAAACATTTTTTGAACTTCTTCAATACCCTATACGGTCCATCATATTTGGGTTTTAATGTTGGTTTAATAGCATCGTTTCGAATGAAAACGTGGGACGCGTTGTCCAGCTCCTTGTTCACAAAAATAGTCCTCGAATTTCTATTTTCCATCGGTACTGGTTTAAGCTTGTTCATTATGTCCTTTATCTTGTTTGCGAACGGCAGGATTTCCTCGGGGTCCTCGTTATTTAGAAAGAATTCTCCCGGTAGCCTGAGGGTGGTCCCATATACCATTTCCGCCGGGCTGGCTCCTAAATCCATCTTCATCGCCGCGCGCAGGCCGAGCAGAACTGACGGTAGGGTCGTGGCCCAGTCGCTGTCCGTGTAGCACCTGATAGCCGCTTTCAGGGTCCGATGAAAACGCTCCACCATCCCATTCGCTTGAGGATGGTATGGAGAAGTGCGGATGCGTTGAATCCCAAACAATTTCAGAATTTTCGTGAAAAGGCTTGACTCAAATTGTCTACCTTGATCGCTGGTCACTACGTCCGGTACGCCAAACCGTGCTATCCACCCGAACATGAATGCGGAAGCGACTGAATCCGCGGTAGCGTCCACTAATGGTATTACTTCTGGCCACCTGGTGAACCTATCAATACAGGTCAGGCAATAGGTGAAGCCCCGCGAGGGAGGTAAAGGTCCGACTAAATCGATGTGTACTTGACTGAACCGCTCCGCTGGAGGCCTGAAACTTTCCAAAACTGTCCTGTTGTGTTTAATTATTTTCGCTTTCTGGCAAGGTATGCACGTTTTCACCCAGTTTGCGCAGTCCTTCCTCAAGTTCTGCCATACATAACTTTTAGAAATCAATGTTGTCGTTGCTTTTGTACCTGAATGAGCCAAATTATGAAAATTATCAAAAATCGCTCTTCGGAACTTGCCAGGAACATATATCCGATTTCTTCCCAATGAAGTGTCCACGGTAACTTTCAAATCGCTCCCAGGAATATCGACCTCCTTAAACTTCAATGTCGTATCTCCTGAAACCCGCAAATGCTTTAGGCTTTCATCATCCTTTTGCGCTTTGGCAAATTGCTGTAAATTTATTTCTTTTACCAAGCTGATTCCCTCTATTCTTGACAACGCATCTGCTACCGAGTTGCTTCGTCCTGCCACATGGCGAATGTCCGACGTAAATTGGCTGATAAAATCCAGCTGCCTTAGCTGTCGGGGGGAGCATCTCTCTGGGTTTTGCTGAAAGGCATAAATTAATGGTTTGTGGTCTGTAAAAATTACGAATTCTCTACCTTCCAATAGGTGGCGGAAATGCTTGATGGAGAGGTAGACAGCCAACAACTCCCTGTCGTAAGCGCTGTATTTTTTCTGACTCTCATTTAGTTTTTCCGAGTAAAAGCCTAAGGGTTGCCAAACGCCCGCCACCAGCTGATGCACCACTCCTCCTAGCGCGAGGTTTGAAGCATCCACTGCTAGCGAAAGCTTTGCACCCTCAACTGGATGCGCCAGCAGGGTAGCCTGCGCCAACTCCTCCTTCGATTTTCTAAAGGCTTCTTCGAGGTCCTTTCCCCATTCGATCTTCTTTCCATCGTTATTCTTCTTGCCTGCCATTAACTTGTTCAACGCGAGTTGTGTCTCCGCTGCCTTTGGCGTGAATCTCCGGTAAAAATTGATCATTCCCAAATATCTTCGCAATTCTTTAATGTTCTGTGGCTTCGGGTACTCCAAAATAGTCTTAACTTTCTCAGGTAGCGGCTTTATCCCTTCTTTACTGACCAAGTGCCCTAAAAATCTAACTTCCGGTTGCCCCAGCGTACATTTTGCTACATTAATGACTATGCCAAATTCTTCAAACTTTTGAAAAAGCAACTTCAAATGAGTTAAATGCTCCTCCTCCGACGCCGACGCTACCAAAACATCGTCTATATAAGCTATACAAAAATCAAATTCCTTTAAGACCTCGTTTATAAAGCGTTGGAACGTTTGCGCCGCGTTTCGCAGCCCAAACGTCATGCGAGTAAATTCAAACAACCCTATCGGAGTGGAAATTGCTGTCTTCTCGACGTCCTTTGCCTCCACTGGAATCTGGTGATAGGCTCGAACCAGATCTATGGTCGAAAATATAGTTTTCGCTGCGAGGAAACTAGTAAAATCTTGTATATGCGGAATCGGAAATCTATCCGGTTTCGTAATAGCATTTAACATCCTGTAGTCGCCACAGGGCCGCCAGTCGCCATTCTTCTTTTTCACCATGTGCAAGGGACTAGCCCAGCAACTACTTGAAGGTCGGCAAATGCCTTGCTCTACCATAAATTCAAACTCTTTCTTAATAACCTTCAGCTTTTCGGGGGAAACCCTTCGCGGTTTACAATGCACTGGTGGCCCCTCCGTGACAATGTGGTGTGTTACCGCATGTTTCGGCATGTCTAGAAACGGAGAATTTCTCGTAACGCCTTTAAATTCCGCCAGGACGTCGTGAAATTTCGAACCTCCACATACCGTAGTCAGCGTTATCGGTTGAGCTAACTGAACCGTTCCCGTCGAAACCAGTGAAGTTATTTTGTCTATCAGCCTATAATTTCTTAAATCAATCATCAACGAAAAATGGTGTAAGAAATCTGCTCCAATAATCGGTTTCGCCACCTCTGCTATAATAAAAGACCAAGTAAACCTTCTCCGAAGACCAAAATCGACATTAAGCGTCTTCTTCCCGTAGACCTTTATCGGCGTACTATTTGCTGCAAAGAGATTGCTTTTAATTGGGGGTTTTCTTCTCTCCATTCTGTCAGGGGGGATGACCGACACCTCGGCTCCGGAATCTATGAGGAATCTGAAATGATTAATCTTATCAAGGAGAAATAAGCGACTGGTAAGTTGAACACCCTCTGCGTCAGCCGCATTCACAAAGGGATCCACTAGTTTTCCTTCCCCTTGAAATTACAAGGTTGCACGCACCTGTTAGCTCTTGTACCAAATCTCGAGTGATACCAACAAATAGTTCGGCCATACCTGGCCCCTGACTGGGATCTGCTTCTTGCATACGGTGAAGGGCTTCGACTCCGCGCTCGGCCTAAACGCTCAATTTTATTACCTAAGGCAAGGATTTGTTTCTCTAACCGTTGCAACCTATCGTCGTCCCTATTTGACTCACTAGGCAATGCTTCAGCTTTACTCTCCACTGCCAACATACTGCTCCTACTGGCCGTCATTTCTAAAATTTTGTCCGCGATAGCTGCTAGCTTGTCTATACTTTCATTTGAAATGGCTAAAACCGTTTGCACATTCGTTGGGAGGCGCTGCAGCCATAAAGACTTTAAGACTTCCTCGCTAAGCTTTCCCTCGGCTAAATTTTTTCATCTCTCTTAACAACTGAGATGGCTTCCTGTCTCCCAGTTCCAATTCCTGAATAACTCTATTCAATTTCCTGTTCTGAGATTCCGAAAATTGCTCGATAAGCCTACCCTTCAGCGTTCCCTACATGTTAGCTTCCCGGGGATTGAGCACTATATCGCTTGCCTGAGCCAAAACATCGCTCTCAATCGCTGCCACTACACAGTAAAATTTGGTCGCGTCTGCCGTTATTTTTGACGTAATAAATTGCGATTCTATTTGGGCAAACCAAAGGGCAGGGTTGGCCCTCCAAAATGGCGGAGCCTTGACTGCTGATGCGCGAAATTTCCTGCTCGCTCATGTCTCGCTATCTTTTATTAAGTTGTTTTTTCTTTATATTAAAAAATGGTACTCACCCGCACGTCGGGGTCACCAATGTAGCGCCAATGACTCGCGTGTCCGCCAGTAAATAAAGTACTCAGAATTTAACAGAAGAACATTTATTAAATCGCCGACTGCGTATTACAATTAATTACTATAAACAATAAACATTCGTCCACCCCCCCTCCTCGACTCCTTCTCCGCCTTACACCCCCCCTATATTTATTGCACAATCTCGTTTGAATAATAAATTAAAATTTAAATAATTTTGAGATACTTTCTCAGGGTTAATTAGAAAAAAACAAATTGTTTTAAACTTTTAAATAGTTATAAAATTTTAATATACTTATTTAAAAATAATAATCAACTTCTTTCTGAAATATATTTCACCTGGCCTGGTGATTTTATTTTATTTTTTTTGTTCCTTCTCTTTCTCTCTCTGGTTGAGGAAAATTAATTTTCCAATTACAAAGTAACACTTGGAGATGAAATAAATCCAGTCATAATAAAAAGTCCATAAAATGAACGTAATTGAGAATGGATTACTTACTCTCTTAGACTTGGGGGTCATAAATTAACTCAAGTCGGATGAAAATTAAAAAAAAAAAAAAATGGGAGCCAGTTGTTTTGTATCTACAGTATATGAAAAAAGCGAATATTAGCTGCTTTATTCTCTCTTTTATACCTATTTATATTTAGAAATAATTTCACTTTATTGTTATCAGGCCTCTGGAATCCCTCCAAAGGCGGACTGCATGACTAGTATATAATAGACCAGTGGTAGAGCCCGCCGGTGGCGAGCCCCCTGGGCAGGCAGAAAGCCCGCCTACGACGGGCTTTGCCACTAGTATTAGGTAAAAATTATTCCTCCAAGTTACCAAATAATTTTTTTTAATTTTAGCTGGTACAGTGGGCGCCACAAGTGCCTTATCTGCTGAAGAGTGAAATCTTGAGCTTAGCCAACCAAACCAAAATTTTTAAAATAAATAAATCATCCTTTTTTAATGAAACTGAAGGGAAAAGCTACTTTTAAGATAAAACTTCATAAAACTAAGCATTTTGGTTGCCTAAGCTCAAAGCTCCAATTTCGAGCAGACAGGCACTTGTAGCGTTCACTGTACATTTCAATTTTTTTAACCATCAGGAATAACGCATTTGGCGTCCAGTCAAAGTCAATATAGATGGTTATAAAAATTGAAATCTCTATCAAAAAACACCAGAGAGCTTTCTTTTGAATGAAAACTAGCTATGAAAATGGTCGCAAAGACGACCGAAACGTCACTGTGGATTTGAATAAAATAAGGGGGAAAATCATAGCTTGCTGTGCCTTTTATTCTAACCTACTACAATTTTTTTTTTTAATGTCTTGTTCAGCATCTAAAGCAGTGGTTCCCAACCGGTGTGCCCCGGCACCCAAGGGTGCCGCGAGAATGCCTAAGGGGTGCCGCGAGATATTTAGATAAAAAAAAAATAAAATAAAGAGGCGAAAAAATAAAGTTTTGCTAAAAAAAAGGTCAAATGATTAAAATGGAAGCGGCAAAATTTAATTAAGCTTTGCCAAAAAAGGTCAAATGATATTAACGCAAGGGAAAAAAATTTGCCCAAGGGTGGAAAAAAAATTTCGATTTGATAGGAAAAAAAAAAGGAAGGGTGCCGCTAGTGTGTAATATTATTCCCAACGCACCTTTGGGGTGCCGTGGACTTCAAAAGGTTGGGAAACGCTGATCTAAAGCGATTGGTAGAGAATTTAAATGAAATAAATTTTTTTTCCCTTTCAACGGAAAACGAACACAAGACCCCAGACTCGAGAAACTAATGCCTTCTCTCTCAGCCACGGGTGCCAAATAACTAATTAATAAATAATGAAAAAAATATAGGCCTACTAAATTAATAATCGGACCCTGTTATGCAATGGTATGTCAAAGACCAAACATCGAGTTTTGAGAAAATTAACAATAAAGTTTTTTGTTTTCATTAGATTATATATATTTTTTTTTTTTTGTTGTCAATTGTGCAAGTAACATTAAATATAAATTTTTTTAGGACATATTTCATAAAAAATACTATTAATTATAGCATTTGAAACAATATTCGGTGCTTAACTCAATTTTTAATTTTTTGGTCTTTGGCACACCATTGCATAACAGGGTCCAATTATGCCTAAAGGTTCATGTAGGCCCTATTATGTGTGTGGGAGTTTTTCTAATTCTTTTTCTTTCTGCCTTTCCAGTTTCCACAAGTAACAACTTGCCCACACTCTCTTTTTCAAGCACAGATGAACCATCTCATTTGAGTCTTGGCCGAACTGTCTTCTATGGACGACAGAGCTGAGTCGCTGCGTTCTACAATTTCTCTACTTTGGTAAGTACATTTATAATTTATCGTTATTTTCGTTCATCAAGAGTTAATTTATAAAATATTATAAAAATATGTATTGCATATTTGCATAATTAAATGCATCGATGATAGTGAACGTAAAATGAAAGGAAATTAATATTGATTTATTGAAATATATAATTGAATCAAAAGACAAAAAAATTAGAATTTTATCTTTTTCGTTTGCTAACGTTTCGGTGGCTAACCTTCACCCTTCTTCAAGACGAAATTTTTTGTTTTAAAGTGGTTTTTACAACATGATCTGTCTCTGTATATGTGTGTGTGTCTGTCTGTGTTCAATTTAAAGCATAAAGGAATTGAAGTTTTATATTTAAGTTAGGCGGGGCCTATCCCTAGAAGGTTCTCTTTAAGCATATAAAATTTCAATTCAAAATTCTAACGGCAAGTTCGTCAAATAGACTGTGGCAGAGAGGACAAACAGACGGACATTGACGAATTATATATATAGATTGGTTCATATATGACGTCATCAGGGTGCAAATTAGTCAGGAATTGTCTTTTTTAAGAACCGGACACAGTGGCAAACTAGGGAAACTAGGCGCCGCCTAGGGCGGCAACCTGGAGAGGGCGGCAAAAAGGGGAAAAAAAAAAATTTTTTTTTGGTTCCGCGGGCAGCAAAAATTTAGCGTCTCTAAAAAAAGGAAAAATATTTTCCCGGACGGAAAAAATTTTGGTTCCGCGCAAGAGGAAATGTTCCGCGGGCGGCACACGGGAAAAAATTTTGGTTCCACGAAAAAAAAAAAAAATTCGCAAAAAAATTTTTGAAATCAGGGAAAATTTTAAGGGAGGGCGCGGCAAATTAAATTTTTAAAGTTTTTTTTTGGGGGGGGCGCAAAAAAATATCTTGCCTAGGGCGGCAGAATAGCTTGCGCCGGCCCTGACCGGACAAATTTGAAATTTTTATGTCCTCTCAAAAAGTCACCTTTATTCCAAAATGAAATTTTATATCAAAGGTATCGTGTGTTCGATAGTATCTATTTGTATTTTAAATTTCATAAAATTTCGTTCTGCAGGGACACCTGTAGCTTTGTCAAAAAATTTGAAAAATTGAAGAAAAGAATGAAGAAAAAAATGATTTTAGGATTTTCAAATTTGACCAAATTTTATAAAATTTTAGGATTTTTATTTTGTTATGTTGGTAACTTTTTGGTCTTCTGATATTGGCAAAATCTCAACTTTGAGCTTTTGCCATTCTTTTTTTGGTGAGGATCTGTTTTTTGAATTTGTCCTCAAAATAATCCTTATTTATTTAAGTTTTATAAAAAAAAAAAAAAAAAATAGCTCCAATATTTTAAAAGTTCTTTGAGATATTCGCCCAGAAAGAGAAAGTTTCTCAAAAAAAAATTTTTCACTTCCCTATCTTTTATAAAGGATTTAAAATATTTTCTGATATTAACGACTCGTCTATGTAAATGCAATGGGCCATTGGAATCTATTGGAATATCAACTAAATGAGAGTATTAATAATTTCTTGGTTTTCATATTCTTTTTTTCTTTCTCGACCTGTATTTTTCTAATTGAAATAATTTGGGTCGTTGCCAAGTCTATTAGTACACCTACATGCTTCCCTCTCTCCCCACCCCACCCCCACTATCAGAAGCTCTTGCTCAAAGGTGATTGGCCAATGGCTATCCTATCTGGCAGCCGGGAACCGAGTCTATATGTATCCAAATGTAAAATCTACCTGTATATTCCAATGCAAGGTCGAAGAGGCTTCAGTAGAGTGGGGGCAGTGATAAGTGAAGGACCTTCCGTGTTAAAAATTTCATACCTCATTTGGGACATGGCGTCGCGTGGGGTAGACGTCTCTCAGCTGGGCTCCTGCAATAAATTCGCGTTTCTCCTAAACTTCAAAGTCTTTCGAGGTAAATTTCATTTCTCTACGTTCATTAATACTTGGTTTATTATTTTAAATATTAGAAATATAAATCCCTCCATAAAAAATTATTATTTATATAAACTTAATTGTGATCTTATAAAAATGTATTCAAATAGAGGTGTGGGAATTTAACAATTTATGGAGATGGCCCGAAGCCTGTTCTAGGCGATCAGCTTTTTTTTTAATTTGCCCTCTCTCTATTAATTAATTAATATGCCTACCGATGGCTACCGGGGGATATTCAACACGCTGATTCCTCGGGATCACCCACCTAAGGTTTCGCCGTCTTCTTGTGGCTCTAATTCGTTTCCCGGCTAGGCGATAAGTGCATATATTTTATTTATTTGATAAAATATTTAAAGACAAATACTACGAGTAATTGATTTGGCTCTCTCTGTTTGACTCACTTGCAAGGGACCGTATGCAAGTCAGGACAAGTTTGTTAATAGGTAGGCCATGAATAGCATATGTATTGCAAGCAGCTCTATAGGCAATTCACCAAAGGATAGGAATATTATTTGCAGTTTATATCTATATATCTTTTTACTTTCTCTTACCCTATATATGAAATATATAGAGAAAGTATTGCGATCATGTCAAAAATTCGATGTCGAGATTTTTTAATCAATTTGCTGACTTGTCTCGCACGTTTTTCATTTAAATTTAACTAGCTGCGCCACCTGTCTTCGGTGAGCCCCTAGTCAGGCAAATTTCAACCTACTATTTAGATACTTATTTAGAGAGAGAATATAATAATCAATTCATTTATCGATGATATCCAAATCAATGGATTGCAACTCAATCGAAAATTAATTTTTTTTTTTTTTGAGATACAATTTTTTATAATAAATAAAATTCCAAATATAGCTTCTTAATGGGATAAATTAGTGAAAAAAGACTAGCTGCACTGCCTGCTTATGGCGGGCTTTTTCATTGATATTTAATTTTTCTCACATAAAACAGAGCCAGTGGCGGATCCAGAGGTGTTTCTCGGGGGGGGGGGGGGTAATCTGGAGTGACTGGTCGCACAGCACACATTTTTTCTTAATTTCGGTAATTTAAAGGCGCATTCTGTACTTGTTTGCCAGAATATAAATACAAATCAAATTTTTAAGAAATTTTAAAATTTTACATTAAAAATACATTTTTTTTCGAAAAAAGTATTTTTTTTTCAAATCTCAGGGAGGTAATTGCCCCATTCCGCCCCCCCTTGTATCCGCCCTTGGACAGAGCCCGCGTGTTGCGGCCTCTTTCTTAAACATTACCTCAACATTCACTTCACTTTTTACCTTCTAATATCATTACTATATATAAAGCGCTAGCCACTGACTTCCTGTCTCTGTGTGTATGTGCCTATTCTCTCGCTGATTGACTAGAGTTACACGAACAAAGAGTCAGAGAGGGAAATTTAAAACTAAAATTTTTCAATTGCAAAATAAATTTGATGCTCGCCGTGGGCGGCCTACTGGCAAGTGGTAGCCATCGACGGGCTTTACCACTTGTTCATAAATATATTCGTAAAAAAATTCGACCTCGAAGTTATAAAATATCCAAATATGAGATTAAAATAAAAAAAAAAATAACCATAGTTTATTTCAAGCAGTCAATATTTAGAACGCAATTTTAGAACTAAGGTACTATAGAAAACTAAATATATCTCGACACAAAATGGTGTGACAAGCACCACACTTTCGATTACTTGCAAGAGAGAGTTGTGTGCTGTGCGACCAGTCACACCAGATTTTTTCTCATCATAGTTTTGTTTTTGTCCCATTATAGCCGAAACTGCAATGAATTTATGTATATCAATTTTAGGGGAATCGTCCCCTTACAGGGGCGTATATAGAAATTTTTTTCGGGGGGAGCCTGAACTCAAAAATTTTTCTGCGAAATTTTTTTTTTAAGAAACTAAATTTTTTTCACGCGAAATTTTTCGCGGAACATTTTCTTTTGCGGAATCAAATTTTTCCACCCTGCGGAAAAATTTGTTGCGCTGATGTCTGTATTTCCCTATATATGTAGATGTGTTTGGGAAATTTCGGGGGGGGGGGGGGGGGGGGGGGGGCCGCGCCCCCGCCCCCCCCTCCTCATATACGCCCCTGTTCCCTTATATTTCTCTACTAAATAAGCAAGTCTTGAATAAAAATTGAATAAAAAAAAAAGTAAAAAGCATTAAGGCTACTTAGTTGAAATCGTTATTTTTAATAAAAACTTTTTTTCTCCTTATAAATAATAATTAAAATATATCGGCTTGTAAAAAATAATTCGACGCGTCTCATTTTTATACATCAATGCAAAGCCATTAATTTCAAATTATTTAAATTTTTTTTTTTTACTTTTCTAACTAAGAAGGAGGAAGAAAAACTTTTTTCCAGTAATCCTTCCCTATCACTTTTACTTTTAAACAAGTGTCAAACTAAAAATCCACCCATCCCAAAACACTCCTGTTGTATCTACATTCTTCGGCTGACTTCCATACCCGAAACCGGTAAAAAGAATTAGCATATAAAATTGAAAATTAAGTATTCCCC
>JAKCPI010014174.1:0-16445 GCA_023213315.1 Euborellia annulipes | reverse complement strand
ATTTTTTGGCTCTTGACAAACTAATGCATATTAGGGTCCATATATATTTTTTTAATAAATAATAAAAAACTCCTTTTTTATATGAGTGGAAAAGCCTTAAGTTACGGCATAAAAACCCTCTATAGCCTACAAAAAAACATTCCCCGTCTGTTTACCCAAGGCCGAAGTAATTCCATACGCTTTTTTAATACCCAAACTTTAAAATTCTATAAATAATAATTAATTATTTATTTTTTATCCATAGAAATTTTCACCTCATGACGTCATATCAAAGTATTTCTTTAAATAGGGATCTAGAATAAATGAAACTTTTTTTTTTTATTAATTCAATTTCACCATTTATTCTCGGTTTTTTTTTTTTCAAAGAACTTTCAACTGGTTAAGTAAGAATTTGAACCCTTTTCAATTCAATTCCAAACGTTCAATCATAAGAAACTTTTTTTCTTTTCTTATTGAATTCATCCAACCCGTTAAGTATTAATTTCCTCTATTGAGTGACGAGAAATAATCCAAATGACCGGGATAAAAATGTAAACATTAATTTATCCCCCTGATGATAAATGATCGGGCGACGGTGATCGTGTGACGTGTCTACCCCCCTCTGGATATTTATGTTTATGCCCGTTTCCTGTAAATGCTTTAAGGAAATTACCTTCCGCTATCTTCTTGCAAACATTACGCCAGAAAAAAAAAAAAAAAAACAAAAATCGTATGCAATATTTCGTCAGGATGGTTTCCTTTTAAAATTATCAATTCTGTTGAAGAAAAATGAGAGTTTAATATAATATTCATTTAATGGAGAAGAAAAAGAGAAGAAGAAAATCGAAATTTAAAATAAAGGTAATATATAAATAATATAGGCTAGGCAAAAAAATCCCTTTGTAATATATTATTCTTTTTTTTTTATCATACTAGAGTGAATATTTTTTTTCCTCCTGTGACTTATGAGGTCCGATCCCCCCCCCCTGCGGCCGAGGGGCGCTATCATGCCCCTTCCAGCTGGCTCGGGCCCGCCTTAATCAAGTGCCGCAATTTTTCAGTAATCAACTCGTTTCAGGCAATTAATAATAAAGATACATATATGGCTTATTAAAAAAATACTACCCTCTTATTTTGAAGGAAATCTATATATGGACACTGTTACGCATTAGCGTGTCAAGCGCCAAAAAAATTAAAAAAAATTTATATCACGAATCAGGAAAAAAATTACCAAAAAAAAGCTCGAACAAGATTCGAGTACTAAAAAAGTAAAAAATAAAAAAGTCAAAAGGGATTCCTATACTAAAAAAAAAAAAAATGGAGTCATTTTGAGTAAGAGGTAAAATTTACTAAAAAAAAAATGATGTGAAATTTTGAATAAAAAATTTCTCTGGCTTTTTGCATTCAAAATCTCCAGTTTTTTGGAAATCTTGGTTGGCAGCACTGGTCCTGACCACCCTCATTGGGCGGGGCGGCTAGTATATATAAGTTAGGAGGAATTTTATCAATTGATATACATTTTTGTTTTAACGCATAAAGGCTAATTTTATTAAATTAACTAAAATTTTGATTGAATCTAATGAATATTTGATTACAAATTGAGTTTTGTATTATTTTATTTTTGTTAATTAAAAAAAAAATTAATATTTTATTATCATCACGTATAAAAAAAAACTTATTTTTACGAATTAGCCATATTAAAAAAAAAATATTATAATCATGTTATTTCCAGAATATTTTGATGATTGAAATTAATTGAAATTAAATTGATTTTCAATGCAACTATTTGCATTTGTGATTGATTCAAAAACAACAAAAACAAAAACTTGAATTTGTGTTTATATTTAGCTGCTACACCACTTCAGTTTTCTTTTATGAGTTCCGTCTCACGGATCTTCCAGAATTTGGACGTAGTCTCTTTTTATTTTCTCTTGTGTATATATTATGTATAAAATCCACTATGACACTTTCATAATGACTTTTCGCCAGCTCTGAGGATGGTTCAAACACGGAACCGAAACGTCAGCTGTGTGAATTAAACGTATAAAGAAATAAAATAACCTTTGGCTGCATCTCTCATTTCTACCCTCTTATTAAGGGGGCTCAGGAGCGACGTCTAAACGTACTTTAAAAAAAAACTAGACTATTATGAGGAATTTTTCAATCCGGTTTTTTTTAATGAATTAAATTCATAAGAGATTATTGGGACATCGAGCTATAATTTTTTTAATGACTTATTAAAAAATTATCGTAATTAATTTTTTTGTTATCAAGCAAATACAAAAAAACAATCTGTCCCAATAATTTTTAATTTTTTTTTTTAATTTAAAAATGAATTTATTGTTATTATAAAAAACATATTAATTAAGAAATTTTTAAAATAAGCTTAGATGATTTATTTAAAATTCAACTGTCAAATAGTTAATTACTCTTGCACAAGATGGCAGGCTAGTCTAACAGCCGATATAGAATTAGCCTATATTTATATATTTTTATGCTTTTATAAAAGATAGATAATATATAATAACATTTATAAAGTATTTATTGTTAAAAGATCAATGAAAATCAACCAAATGCATTAAATATTATTAGCTACCATTCTGACATCTCTTGGCAAATTTTTGAATTACTTTTTGGGCATACTTTTTATGACACACTACGCCATCTTAGCGGGAAAAACATGGGTAACCACTTCGCTCCCGAGCGTGCAATTTTAGATTGTATTTTCAATTGGTATTTAACGGATGTTCATTTAATACTGTCAAACCATTGACCTATGGCTCAGAGGTAGAGAATTGGCTTCTGATACCAAAAGTCAAGGGTTCACATCCGTAGCGTAACAAGCTGGAGGCAATTACACTCACACAAACATTCACAGTCTTTTCGGCAACTCAGGCCATATAAGAAAACTATACGATAACCGTTATTTAATATATATATTTGGAGTCCAGGCATTCTTATTTAAGACGTTATAAACAGCACGAGAATGATAATATAGAGGTGACAGGAGGTTTACTTTGTAGTTTTGTTGCAGATGGAAACGCAGAAGGAAATAATTTACAAAAATCTTCTACATAATTTTTGTAAATTATTTCTCCAAATTTTTAAAGTTTCTATTTCTATTTTGGAAAGTAATTGGAAAATCGGGAACTCTGATGAGATATCCTGAATTATTAGATATGTTTGCTGTCAAGAGCCTTGCCGAGAGGAGAAGGGACGACTCCATTAATAACTTGAATAATTTATTCGGAACTCACCTGAATTGCTAGCCAAGATAGGCTTTAGTGTCCCTAAGATCTGGATCCCTTTTCCATATTGGTAGGGCTCGAACTATATTTAAAATGATTATTGAGTATATGAGAACGGAGGCTTCTTCATAAATACAAATAATTTATGTAATATTTTTTTTTTTTTGTTATTCATATGTTTCCCTTTCGATCTATAATTGGAAGAAATTTTGTAGAGCGATTGTATTATTATTATTATTATTATTTATTTATTTAGATTATACATACAGTACAAGATGAGAGGAGAGAAAAAAAAGGAAAAAAATTACAAAAATTTACATACTATTGTTAAGAAGGCATATTTATCAGTTGGCAATGGGGCACCTCCCAAAATCCAATTATTCGTTCAGTACGAAGGCTCTGGTCTTCATAGCACCATCCATGAAGAAGAAGAGACTGCTCATTTGGGTTTCTTGGGTCAGAATGTCCGGAAACTGGTCCTCAGAGACCCGCAAAAAGTCCGAAAGGAAGTGCCTTCGGACCGGGTCATAAATTGGACATTTTATTACAACATGGTATAATTTTTCATGTTCTTGAAGATTGCATAAGGTGCAGAGCTGTTTTTGGTCTATAAGGTGGGTGTTGCTCTTCACCGTAATCTTGAGGGTATACTGACCCGCCACTCTAACCTGGGCAAACAGTCTTGTAAATGGGAATCTGGCTTTTTTGTTAGATATTCTTGGGGACCGAATTCGTTTGGAAGTGGTGGTAAAAAAATGTTTCTATAGTATAGACTGAAATTGGATCTATTAATGAATTCCACATCTTTGCTGATCAGTCTTTGTTTAAAGTCATCCAGTGGTCCTCCCAGCAAATGCCGTATTGTAGAGCGATTGTATGATTCTTAAATAAATAAATAAATAAATAAAATCAACAGACTGCCTCGTGATCAGAACTCGCGACCTGTATACAAATCCAGCACGCTAGCCACTACACCAAGCCTGAGGGCTAGTGTTAAATTCACAAAGTTGAAATTTGTTCCTCCATTGTTATCTAATAATTGTTGGATTGATGAATTTATAATTCAGACTTATTCATCAGTTTATCTTGAAACATCTTCAATGAACTTGATTCTTTTGTCTTCTCAATGTCTCATATTAGAAACGGGATACATAAATATTCATCCCATATTTCAAACTTCTGATTAATATAAAAAATCCGAAGACATTTCCTCCTTTTACTATGAGGCAAAGTAAATTTGAAATTGAATGATGATATGTGAATTTGCACACATACACAGACATGGCTTCTCTCTCTCTCTTCCGTTGGTTCTTTATTCGGGAGCATTAATGCCGACTCAGAAAGTTTGTTTGTTAGTCAGCCACCACCACCACCACCACCATCGTCGACTTTCACTCACTCACTCACTCACTCCGCAATTAAGCTAACTTATTATTGAATTACTTCTCCATTTGCATTCAGGGTGCGAATTAAAATTCATCATTACGACGAATATGCAACTAATATTTTCCTCATAACTTTGGTCTCGGGGCTGCTAAAAACTTTTTGGATGCTACCAATCTACTTTAACTTGATGTAGCTTCTGCTACATGTTTCAGTAAAAAAAAAAAAAAAAAATTGTTAAAAAGCTTCCAAATTTTAAAGATAATTCTCTCTCTTTCTAAGATCAAAAGGAAGCATAATAAATATTTTTTTTTTTTTTTTTTTTTTACTTTATATAATTATTAATATACAATATTTATAAATAAAAAAAAATTCAGAGACTGTTCGTTCCGTAGATTTTTGTTATTTCACCGTAATTTTGGGGTTCATCTCTATAATAAAATAGAATTCATAAAAAAAAATCTCATTAAAATCCGTCAAGTAGTTTCGGAGCCCATATTTTCCTTACAAACAGAAATTAAAATAACTAATCTTGTCCATAATTAATTAAATTTATTAAATTTTATTTATTTATTTTTATTTTTTTAATTTTTCTTCTTTATCTTCTTCTTTATAATTAACTAAAATTAGGATTAAATAAAATTTATTAAATATAATTAATTATAGAATACTAATTTTGAGATTTAATTTTTACTTTTTTTTTCTTTGTCATGCATGAACTCTGAAATTTCTTAACGGATTTTTTTTTTTTTTAAATGGGTTTGATTTTAATTTCACAAACATTAAATTAAAGAAGGATTGGGGGAGCCAAATTATCAAGGAAAACAGGTTAACGAAAATATCTTCCATTAATAATATGTAGTATTTATTTGCTGCACCTGTACTTGCTCTTTTTCATTAAGAATAACTCTTGCTCTTTTTCCATTCGATAACATCAACAGCAACTTCTCTTCAACTTACTTCAACTTATAATAGTATATTAAGTTAAAATACCTATTTTTCGGATAAAAGTGTTAAGATACCATCTGTGGGCTTCTTCAGGTTCGAATTCAGATATTATCACACAGCCTCTTACATTTAGAATAGCCGACTTCGTTCTGATTTCAGTTTAGAATGTTTATCGCTAGATGTACAGCGTCTTGTGTTATTTGTACATGAAAAAAAGACGACAGAATGTGTTGCCGCATTTATAAACACGCGTCAGTCCCTCTAGTGGCATGGCCGAGAAGCGGTTATCTTTATATATATATCCGGCTCGAAGGACCAAATTACAAAACCATATGTTTGCACGAATCTAATCTAGTGGATGTATATTGAGAAAAATTATTAATTTCATTTCTTATTAACAATTTATTAATAATAATTAACAATTAGGGTAACAATTTGTAATGAAAATTAACAGAATGAGTAATCGAAACGTTGTGAAATTTTAGACAAATAAAACTCAGTTCAACAAAAAAAAATCTGGTGTGACTGGCGCATAGCACACAACTTTCTCTTACCTTCGGTAATCGAAAGTTGTGTACTGTGCTTGTCACACCAGATTTTTTGTGTCGACATGTATTTAGTTCCCGGCAGTAGGGAATATTTGAATTCAGATGTAAAATTTATAAACGTGGGAAAATATTTATATTTTGTTACCATGGCAACCATTTCTCCTATCTTTCCTGTGAAGCACAAGAGTAAAGTGTGCTTCAAACAATTTTGAGGGCAAAACGCGAATATACATTTGAAAGAGCATCTAAAAAATAATTGATTTTTGAATTTTAATCAAAATCGTTAGAGCGAATTTTGAGAAAATCGAAAAAAACTGAAAAAGTACATCAGTAAAGTACTAGTACTCTTTGGCCGATTTTGATTAAAAGCTTATTTTTCCGGTCCCGGGGGGTGTTTAACTTAAATATAAAATTTCAGCCTCATAGCTCAATTCCTTCATGCTTAAAATTGAACACACACACACACACACACCCACCCACCCACCCACCCACCCACACACACACAGACAGACCATGTCGCAAAAACCACTTTTTTGGATTCAGGGGACCTCAAAACGTGAAGATCCATCAAAATCTCGACATCGAATTTTTGACATGAATCCAATACTTTCTCTCTATATATATATATTACATATATACATAGGTAAGAGAAAGTAAAAAAGTCTATTTATATTTAATAATAAAAAAAGCTTAAATTCTATACAAGTGTATGAATTATACAAGGACTTCCCTGGTAGTTGTTATCGAGAATGTCATTGCCCAGTATCACAAATAGAAAAATAATAGCAAAGAGCCGCAAGGGGCTCGCAATCCACGGTTTGCGTTATTTTAACGCCTGATGTAGGAGTTCTATTAAATATTCGATGACAAAAAATCTAAAAAGAATTTTTTTTTTGTATTTTCATACGATGCTAACACTCTTGAGAGGAATCCTACAAAGTGATGGAAGGAAATCCTCTTAGGTTGGTTTGTAATAGGCCAAAGGCGGGCTCCGCAACTAGTTGTTGCTAAACCTGTTTTATTTTTTCTTTCTAAATCACGTTTGTTCAATTGCAATTTGTTTTTAGTGATTTGATTTTATCTTGAGTTGCTCAACAAATTTTTTCTTATTAACCTTCCAAACATTTATCTTATTCTTCATCAGGCTATATTTGATAGATTCTTTAACATTTTTGGATCACCATTATTTCAAATTTATCTTGCATTATATTATATTAGTTAAAGATTAGAGTTTGGTTTCCGTGTGATTGCACTTGTTGGGGTGGGTCATTTGATCGTCTCGGTTTTCAGTGACGGAATTTATTTCCTCACGGGGTTTTGTGGGATGCCAAAGGGCCACAACCAAACAAAACAATGTCACTGAAAGGAGTGAGGTGACATCGTTCCCTGGAAATTATTCATTCACCTTGTTCTGTATTTCAAGTATCCTCCAAGGGATTCGATTCGGGAACAATCATTAATGGTTGGCTGGTTGCAGCTAGGCACACATTTACGTTTATAGAGCGAGTGACTTAATTTTAAACATCTGACATTATTTAGATGGATTTTATTTGAAACTAGCTGCACAAAATTGTTTCAAAGTGTTTTCAGTGAATTTTGACTCTTGATCTCATTTTTGGGCATGAGTGTAAAAAGATACAATATTATTAATTTCAATAAATAAATTTTATATAAAAGAGTAATAAAATTTTTAGAATTCACAAAAATAAAACCAAACTTCGAACTACCCTCAGAAAATTCTTTCTTATTTGTGCTTGACAATTCTTCATTGCAACGATCTTGGGGGTTGTTGCCAGACACCCCGGTAATAAATATATTAAAATAATTATCATTACTTACCTTGTCAATTTATTTAAAATTTTTATTTATTTAATAAATAAACCAATCTTCTTGAGAGAAAAACAACTTTAATAATAAAAATATTTGATTTCAAAAATGACTATATATATATTTATATATACATGTATATATTCTACATCCCTTCGAAATAAATTCAACTCTGTTTTAATTAGATAAAATTTGATCATTTAATTTATTATTCAGTTTCAAAAGATTATTATATTTCTATTTAATTTAATTAATATCAATGAGTATTGTGAAATTTATTCGATAAATAAAGAAATATGATATTAATTTAAAAAAATAGAATAATTGAAAATTTTTAATTGACTTGTTGTATGCAAAACTAATATGGCGGATTTTAATAATAATAATAATAATAAATAATAAGGGCCGGTTGCTTCACAAACTTATCCGGCCGATAGAAAATCATCGATATTGTAAACAAGAACACGCTTAACCTTCGAGTTAAAAAAAAATCAATTTTTTTTTTAGATATAATTAGCTCTCTGTGGAATAAGGAAAGTGTGAAGTTAGCAACTTAATAAAGGCATTATTTATAAAAATTAGAAAACACATAACTAATAATGAGAACATAAATAAAACACTTTTGTAAGTATTAGCTTAACTAGATGTGAAAAGACTCTAAGGGATGGTTAGATAACTAGAAGTGAAACAACCTGTCCTAAGAGTGTATTAGGCCTATTGAAAATAAAAATTATTTTTGAGCATTGACCTTGGATTTGTCTTTAATAATAATTCAAAAATCTGAAATTCTACTCAATCCTCTCTCTTATCATTTCTTTATGCTATACATAAGAAGATAAAATTAGTTGGAATTTAATTTAAAGGTTTAAACATTAAAGTTTCGAATCATAACTCTCTCTCGCTCCCTCAAACTTTTAATTAGGCCATAGGTTCATTTAATTGGAGATGATCAAATTTAGTCCACGCTTTTATTATATAATTTTCTTTAAAGTTATACACCCATTATGAATGTAAGTTTTGAAGGGGGGAAAATTGACTTGCTCTTTCAATGTTGTTAGAATAATGAGAATATAATTGGAATATATATATTTTTTTTTTTCTGAAAATTCTATTTAATATTAATTGATTCGTTATCAAAGTTTGTTCTCCCATCGTATTACGTCACCTGCACTAAATCCGTCCTGTGAGATTTGCCCTTTCATACAAACACTCTAGTAGGATAGAATAAAAGGCACGTTTTGTCTTTCAAAACCACCGAAACGTTTCGGTCATCTATTCAACCATCTTCATGGCTAGGTTTCAGTAAATGATATTTTTTTTTAATTTTAAAATTTACAAATGGGCCGGTAGAATTTAATCTTCAATACAATTATTTCCTTTCTCGGCTCTCTTGGTTGAATTTAGGTGGTAGGTTTTCAAATTCTTAATAAAATTTTTGAATTTTATTAACAGAGGTTTTTTATTAGGTTGGTTTACATTGCGGGCCGTTCACAAATGTTTCGGCTTTCGCCATCTTCAGAACCTTAAAATTAAATACATTTTTTTGTACAAAGATTTAACATATCTTTATATATATAATTCTTCTGTACGTGTGTATGTGACTGAACTCCTCCTAAACGACTGAACCAATTATGATGAAATTTTCTGTGTATGTTTGTAAGAGTCCCGGACAGGTTTTAATTCACAAATAACAATAAGTTAATGACTAATTAACCGTTAAAATAAGAAAAAAATAAAAATTAGGAGAAAGGGTTGCCATGGTAAGAAAATATAAATATTTACCCATGTTTACGATTTTTTATTTATTTACATTTTGAATTCTAAAATATCGGGCCCACGGACGCTTGGTGTAGGTGATACTAAATGGCTTAAATAAGAATGCCTGGACCCCCAATAAGTATATTAATCAATAACGGATATCGTTAAGCCTTATATGGCCTATAGATAGAGTTGCCGAAAAGACTATGGAATGTGTGTGTGAGTGTGAGTGTGAATGAGAAAAATGTGTGACTATTAAAAAAAAAAAAAAAAAAAAAATATCGGAGGGGAAACTCTGACATTCGAGTAAAATTCTTATATTGACCGCTTATTTGTTGCGACCTCAAGTCCATCACAAGTTCACTACCATTCTGTTTTTTAAATAGATTAGTACACCACCAACGTCGTCGTCTCCTTTTCTTTTTTGACAAACTTGCCATTAGCAAAAAAGCACCACTCATAACCGAAACGGCAAGAGCGTTTTCTCTATCTCGCCTCAGAGACATTATTATCTACACCAAATAATAATTAGTTTAAATGTTTTTTATTAGTAATTAGGCGCGCTCAGCAACACAATCTATTTGCGATTAATAATTATAAATAATTAATAATAAAAATTCCAAATTAATTAAAATGTTCGTGGCTTTTCTTTGGATCGCGGCAGGTTAGTCAAAATGAATAATTTCAATGAAAATGGGACGAGCCTCGAACTGCTCGCGAGCGGAACAGAGCGCAGATGTGTACGCACCTTTAGGTCTCCATGGTTTCAATTGTCTGGGAATTTTTAATCATTTGTATCAAAGCCAATTAATAATAATAATAATAATAATGAAAAAGGAATCATTTGTGTCGTTTTTTAAGCAGCCAAAAATATAAATTATAATATATTGATATTATAATTATATAAATCAAATTTTTTTTTTTTTTTTTTTGTTTTATATTTATATTTACGATTTTTTTTTTGTTTTTTTTTTTTTTTTTTTTTTGTTTTATATTTATATTTACGAAGTGTTAAAGGCTTATCGAAAATAACCAACATGTAAGTTTTTTAAACAAATTCTTACATTTATAAAATTTTAATTTGTTTAATAGGAAAGAGGCCACGTTCTACTATTCAATTAAAATTTTAATTTTTTAAGAACCTGCCCATTTTCCATTTTACAATTCGAAGAAATTAAATTTTTTCTCTAATATGTTAATAAGCTTTTGTGATTTGTTTTAATATTATTATCGGAGTTTTTAATTATAGACCACATTTTGTATTAATTATTGTAAACATTGTACAGTATTTATATTTTTAATAAATAATTAATAATAAAATGTGGTCTATAATTAAAAACTCCCATAATAATAATTTTTTTCTCACTTATATTGAATGAAACTTTAAAATTTTTTTATTCCATGTCCTTCTTTAGAATTTATTACATTTTTTTGTAATGGACTATATTGCCAAATTCCTTACAATTACAATATAATAATAGTTCCTTAGGATAATTTTTTAATTACTTATTTTTGTGATAAAGAACAATGCCACGTCTTCGTCGACGAGGAGGAAATGTTGGTCGAAGTACACGGCATTCACAAATAGTTCAATCCCAAAGGTTAAATAGAACGGCAGAAGAGCGATTTGTGAACATTGCAAATTTAAGAGACCAGGTTACAAACAGTCGTGCAAATGAAAGTCAAGAACAACGCAACGAACGCCTTCGAGCTAATGCATTGAGGCAAAGAGAGGCGCGTGAACGAGCCACCGACGTGCACAGAGCACATGAACGACACCGCCTGCAAGTGCATCGCGCATTGGCACGTGTATCACTTCTTCGCCTTGCGTTTGAATATGAGTCGGGCATCGACTATTCATCGCATTCCCAAATTATCATCGGCGCAATGGACAAAGAATGCCAACACTGCCATGCATTCAAATTCAAAGGTGAACCTGCCGGGTTCTGCTGCGCGTCTGGAAAAGTTGTACTACCATCATTGAATTCGCCGCCAGAACCTTTGAAAACACTATTGGCTGGAGTCACCCCTCAATCAAAATTGTTTTTACGAAAAATTCGTAAATTCAATTCTTGCTTTCAAATGACATCTTTTGGAGCAACAAAAATCGTTCACAATGAAGATGGTCGCAATTTTGAATCAACTTTTAAGATTCAGGGCCAAGTGTATCATCAAATTGGTTCTTTATTCTCACTACCTGATACCGATCCAAAATTTTTGCAAATTTATTTCATGGGCGATGAAGAACAACAAATAAACGCACGCTGCCAGTACAACCATATCGAGCAGTTTGAGGAGCGAGGAATTGTGGCAACTTTGGAACAGTTTTTCCAAAATCATAACCGGTTGGTCCAACTGTTCAAAACCGTTTCAAACAAACTCCAAAACGATAACTACATGATCGTCATCAAGGCAGACAAATTACCATCTGGAGAGCACGCGGGCCGATACAATGCACCAACCGTTAATGAAGTTGCAGTTGTTATGGTTGGCGATGCATATGAACGTCGAGATATACGGATCCAACGCAGAGATAACACCGTGCACACAATTCAAGACAGTCATCGTTCTTACGACGCTTTGCAATATCCATTGATATTTTGGGAAGGAGAAGATGGATATCATTTCAACATCAAACAAAGAAATCCTGCGACAGGTATATTCTTTTTCTTTTTCTGATTATGAAGACAATGTGGTATTTGCCCCCCCCCCCTCCAAGGTTTTGGAAAAAATAGTAAATTCTGAGCTTAACCCCTGCATACAAGCAAATTCACACTTTCTATTTATAAATAAGTATAGAAGATGATATAAATAAAAATAGGGTTCATATATGTTTATCAGGGGCGTATATAGAAATTTTTTTTGGGGGAGCGAACTCATTTTTAAATACCTCTCCCCCCCCCCCCTTACATAAAAATATTTTTAAAATACCGAATATACCTGAGCCCCAAGGGGCCTGGCCCTCAGAGACAAATTTTTGTTAAATTTTTTCTTTAATCCAAATTTTTCATGTGAGCTCTGAGGGGCCCGACCCTCTCAGAGACAAATTTTTGAATTGGGTATAGGAGGCTTTGTAGCCAAGGAATTAAATAAAAAAGTTTTATTTAATTGTTAATCGTCGACGTTTCGGTCGCAAATCACGACCTTCCTCATGACGATTAATTGTTAGAAGATTAACAATTATTCCAAAAATTAATCGTCCTGAGGAAGTTTTTGATTTGCGACCCAAACGTCTACTATTAACAATTAAATAAAATATTTTTATTTAATTTCTTGGCTGCAAAGTCTCCTATACCCAATTCAAAATCTACAGCCACTTCTCATCACTAGACAAATTTTTGTTAATTTATTTCTTTAATCCAAATTTTTCGGTTTTCACGTAAGCTCTAAGGGGCCCGGCCCTCTCAGAGACAAATTTTTGTTAAATTTTTTCTCTAATCCATATTTTTTCTGATTTTACCTGAGACCTGGAGGGTCCAGTCCTCTTAAAATCAAGTTTTATTTAAAAAAATCTTTATATATAAAGATATTTCATATTTTTTTTTATTTCTTTTAATTATGCAACGCACTTTTTCAAACAAAATTATAGTTATTGGCTATATATTAATATGTAGCCTATATTGATTTGAAAAATTTCAGGGGGAGGGGGCGAGGGAGCCTGGCTCTTCGTGTATATACGGCCCTAATGTTTATATTTATGTAAATTAAGTAGCAGAGGAAGTTTAAAAATTTTAGCCCCCCACCCCTTCCCCTCAAGAAAAAACTGAAATGACGTGACTGGTAAGTTTATCTGTTTTCGTTTCCCGATATGCTCCTTTTCTCGGACTAAAGTCAGATGAAAAGTCATACATTAATATATTAAGTTGTTAATTACAAATACAAATAAAATAATTTATATACAATATACAAAAAATCTTGCAGAATAAACGTATAGAGTTGTTATATTGAATTTTTTATATACATTTGAAAGTATATTCGCAAATATATTAAATAAAATTTGTTTCGGCTTCCCACCTCAACCAATGTCCTAAGAATATTGATCATTGATATTAAAATACCATCCCAAAGATGAATATATTTGTAATTAAAAAAAAAAAAAATTTGATCAAAGCAAGCTGTTGCTTAGGCGAATTGAATGACAGGAAGCATACAAAAAGACATTATATATATAAAGATAATAATCTAATGTATATAAAAAATTTCAATATAACAACTCTATACGTTGCCCCCGAGTTTGGCGTAGTAGGTAGCGTGCCTACCTCCTATTCCAAACGTCGCGGGTTCGGACCCAGGCAGTCCGATGATTTTATTTAAGCCATTTGGATACCAGATGGCTTAAATAGAAATGTCTGAACCCCCAATATATATATTAATTACAACGGTTATCGTCTAAAGTCTTAAATGGCCTGAGTTGCCGAAAAGACTGTGTGAATGTGTGTGTGAGTGTGAGTGTGAATGAGAAAAAAGTGTGAATTTTTTTTTTATAAAAAAAAAAAAAAACTTTACTTTAGTAGCGTGTATTTTTTTTGCCTTTTTTAGACTATATTTTTTAATCTGCCCATGTTCCTTCTGCGCCATCTCAATGCCCCCTATTTAAAAAAAAAAAAGTAATTATATTTGTAGTTAATATTTTAAATATTAATTAATATATGACTTTCCAGCTCTAATCAGACTGACTGATGATGGCCATTGGGAAATCAAATCAGATAATTTCTTTTAGTCTTCATTTATTAATATATTTATACTTTGCAGGCGCAGAAACCAACAAGAAAGTAAGCGCGATGAACTTCTATGCATATAGGTTGATGATTCGTGCCAATGAAGAAAACAACCTTCTCAGATGCCGCCAGCTATTTCATCAATACATAGTTGATATGTATACGAAAATTGAAAGCGAGCGATTACGGTACATCAAATATAATCAAGCAAAGCTGCGTACTGAAGAGTACATTCATTTGCGTGATGCTATTGTCGGTAACGTAGATGGAGCAACAAATATCAATGATATCGGTACCGCATATATTCTCCCTTCGTCATACATTGGTAGCCCGCGTCATATGCAGGAATACATTCAAGACGCCATGACTTTCGTGCGCGCTTATGGTCGTCCAGATTTATTTATCACATTTACATGCAACCCACACTGGGAGGAAATTAAAGTTTTGTTGTCAAATGGTCAAACCGCTATGCAGCGCCATGACATTAGTGCCCGTGTCTTTAAACAAAAATTAAAATCTTTAATAAACTTGATTACACACCATTCTGTATTTGGAGAAACACGTTGCTGGCTTTATTCAATTGAATGGCAAAAGAGAGGTTTACCTCATGGACATATCTTGGTTTGGATGGTCGACAGAATACGTTCAGTAGAAATAGATAAAATAATTTCAGCAGAAATTCCGGATCGGAATATTGATCCAGAGTTGTTCAATATTATTACCACTAATATGATCCATGGTCCGTGCGGTGCTCTAAACCTGAGGGCGCCGTGCATGGAAAATGGAAAATGTAAGAAACGTTTCCCAAAAGAGAGTATAAAAGATACCATCACTAACATCGATGGTTACCCATTGTATCGTCGAAGGGACACAAACAATGGTGGCCAATCATATCAAATGCGCATCTCAAACGGTGAAATGGTTGAAATTGATAATCGCTGGGTGGTTCCATATTCGCCATTGCTGTGCAAAATATATAAAGCACACATAAATGTTGAGTTGTGCAGTTCGGTCAAGTCCATCAAATACATATGTAAATATGTTCATAAGGGCAGCGATATGGCTGTATTCTCAGTTCAAAATGTAAATGATAAAGACGAAATAACACGTTATCAAATGGGCCGATACATTAGCAGCAATGAAGCAGTTTGGCGGATTTTAAGTTTTCCCATTCACGAAAGAGACCCTGCTGTTACACATTTGGCCGTGCACCTTGAAAATGGACAGCGTGTTTATTTCACAGAAGAGACTGCTCTACAACGATCATTAACTCCCCCAAAAACCACACTAACTGAGTTTTTCATATTATGCAACCGACCGGATATTTCTGGACAATTCGCAAAGTCATTGATGTATACTGACGTGCCTCGATTTTTTACGTGGAACAATCAGTCAAAGAAGTGGGACCCACGAAAGCGAGGTGTTCCTGTCCAAGGGTACGACGGCATTTTTATGGGAAAAACATTAGGGCGATTATACACAGTCCACCCAACGCAACGCGAATGTTTCTTCTTGCGTTTGTTGTTGGTTAACGTTCCTGGACCGACCTCCTTCCAATATTTGCGAACAGTAAATGATGTTTTGTACGACACGTACCACGATGCGTGTCGCGAATTGCATTTGCTGGAAGATGACAACCATTGGGATCTCACACTTGCAGAAGTAGCATTGAGTTCCTCTCCTCATCAAATTCGCCAATTATTCGCCATATTATTGACGACATGTTTTCCTTCGCGAGCTTCTAATCTCTGGGAAAAATATAAAGATTCAATGAGCGAGGACATTGTGCATCACATTCGGACCGTTCAACAAGATGCCAATATCGATTTTTCACCAGAAATTTATAATGAGGCGTTAATAAAGATTGAGGATATTTGCATTCTCATTTCGAATATGCCACTCATTCATTTCGGTATGCCATCGCCTAACCGCCCAGCAACAGACATCATAAACAGTGATGTTCAGCGCGAGCAAACTGTTCGATGCCATTTCTTTGGCTAATTCGTTGAAAATAATGAGCAACTGCTCACTCCTGA
>JAKCPI010014173.1:0-12706 GCA_023213315.1 Euborellia annulipes | reverse complement strand
CTTCTTAATAATTTTTTTTTTTATCTCAACCCCCCTACGTGAGTACACCTATATTACCTCTACTAAAATGATTCATTGGTTTAATTTAAACAAAAATATTTTTTATTGTTAAATAACTCTCTCTGATATTATTACAAACTTTGGCGCACAAACAATAATAAAAAAACGCCAATTTCATAAAATGCTCGGTAATAAATAATTTTATTAAAAAAAAAAAAAAATTTAATATGTTAATTTATATTCTTTGGTTAGCAATAAAAATATTTATTTCTTGTTGAATAAAATGGGAAAAGTAAAAAAGGAAAGCAAGTATTATAAATAAAATGATGGTTCCACCTCTTGTGTTAAATGTTTCTCTATAAAAGGGTTGTGTGTGTGGGAGGCGGGGTGACAAATAGGGGGCGTTTCTTGCGCGCCCTCTGTGAGGACAAGTTGGTTTAATAAATCCTCAGCAGCAGCCGTCGTCTCTCTCTCTCCTCTATCGTAATGATAAATGATAGATGTTTCAAAGCAAACTTTCTTAATGTCATTTTATCTACGATGTCATCGGTATCGGGGTCTCATCAAATGACGCTAAGAGTTTCTCTATGAATTTGTTCTATTAGTTTAATGACCAAAGGCCAATTCAAAACACTCGTTATTTAATAAAACTAAAAAAAAAAAACGTTATATTTATTGATTTCTCTAGTGTTAATCATTTTAAGTTGATTTTTCCTTTCTCTTTTAGATTAATGTAAAAAAACTCGATGTCGAGATTTTGATGGAAATACACGTCTGTGTCAAAAAAAAAAATGGTCTGTTTGTGAATAAAATATCTCAAGAACCAAAAGAGCTCGGAGGTTAAAGTTAGGCACCCCTCTGGCACGTGACACAAAGCTTTTTGAACAAAATTAACCAAAGAGTACTAGTACTTTACTTTTTTAGTTTTTTTTTTTTTTTTTCGATTTTCCCAAAATTCTCATTAACGATTTTGATTAAAATTCATAAATCAATTATTTTATATTTTACTTTTTATGATAGATCTATGTATATGTACATGAAATTTATAACACATGTATCTTATACTCTTTACATATACGTATTATTTAAATACACCCGACATTTTTAGCACATGTATCTTATACTTTATACACATGGGCGTAACTAGGGGAGTGCCTGCCCCCCCCCAGAAGGCTCGTGACCTCCCCCCCCAGAAAGCTCCTTGCCCCCAAGAAAAATTGAGAAAATATGGGACTTTCCAGACCTAGGATAGCTGGTATCAGGCCCCCCCCCCTCCAGCGAGGATGACTGGTCCCATGCCCCCCAGCCAAATTCTCTAGTTACGCCCATGTTTATACATGTATTTTATTTATATATTGATATAAAAGTTTGCTGACAATACAAAAAAAAAGCTGTAAAAAAAGAGTTGTATGTAGTTTGGCGCGATGGCCTCAGGCTAAAAGCCAAAAATAAATTTAAAAAAAATCAATTATTTTTTAGATGCTTTTTAAAATGTACATATATTCTCAATATGCCCGCAAACTTGTTTGAAGCACATTTTGCTCTTGTACTTCATAGGAACGATAGGAGAAATGGTAACAAAATATAAATCTTTCCCCCATGTTTATAAATTTTATTATATCTTGAATTCAAATGTACCGTAATTGCTGTCGGGCTCTCGGGGCTTGGTGCTAGGTGCTAGCCTTGTATACCAAGAGTCGGACCCCAGACAGTCCGATGATTTTATTTAAGCTATTTGGATACCAAGTGGCTTAAATAAGAATGCCTGGACCCCCAATAGATATTATAAATAATAACGTTTACCGTCAATGTCTTATATGGCCTGAGTTGTCGAAAAGACTGTGTGAATGTATAAGTGAGTGTAAAAGAGAAAAAACAAAATTACTTTCGAAAACTAAACATATGTCGTCACAAAAAACCTGATGTGACAAGCGCAGAACACAACTTTCTCTTATTAAAGGTGCTGTGCGACCAGTCACACCAGATTTTTTTCACAAATAAAACGAAAATTAAAAAACAAATTGTTAATAAAATTTATAGGTACTAATTTGAATAATAATTCTTTACGATAGAAATAAATTTCTTTTAATATACTGTATGTTATAAAATAAATTACGATTTGCCCAAGAAGAAGAAGAATAAAAAATAATAAATTCACTTATTATATAAAATTTACATCATAGGAAAAAGAGAAGAATTAATATTAATCGACTAATCTAATAAAAAAAAAAGAATTTAATGTTTGTTATGTTGCTATTATTATTAAAGTGTTACTAAAAGGGGATATAATATATTTTGTTTAATATAGCTACGTGTGATATTTTATCTCATATATAAATATAATTGCCGTAAGGCACAACAAACAAGCTCAACGGTCTTAATAAAAATTTATGGACGCTTAAAATTTAAAGAGAGAGAAAGAGAGAAGAAAAGAGTGGGAAAATACTAGCGGCACCGCCTGCGCTTAGAGGGTTTACGCCCTCCTGGACCTCCTCTACAATATGCTCGATCATGTGCTGCAATTTTTTTAGATAATAGCCGCGGGGCTTCGTCGTCCCCCCTGGACTCCCCGCCTTGGACGGGTTTGGCGTCTAGACAAGGGAAAGTCCCCCTTTGCTCCCCTTGACCCCCCTTCAGCGGTTCCTCACCTTTTTATTTTATTTTTTAACACTATTTAACACTTATTTAACACCTTTAATTATGAAAAAAAATATATATTTTTTTTTTTTTTTTTATAAAAAAACATTCACTTTTTCTCATTCGCACTCACACTCACACACACACTCACACAGTCTTTTCGGCAACTCAGGCCATTTAAGGCTTTACGATCACCGTTGTAATATATATTATCTATTGTGGGTTCAGGCATTTCTATTTAAGCCATCTGGTATCCAAATGGCTTAAATAAAATCATCGGACTGCCTGGGTCCGAACCCGCGACGTTTGGCATATGCCACACCCGGGGGCAAAAAAAAAATAAAAATATATATATATATATATATATATATATATATATATATATATATATATATTATTTCAATCCAGTGCCTGCTTGAGGATTTGTTTACATTCATAGAATACATTAATGCAAAGAATACATAAATTAAATTGACTTTGAAGCTTCTTTAGGTTGTTTTTATAATTTTTTGACCGAACATCCGTCTTAGACGAAGAAGCTGCAAAGTCAATTTAATTTGAGAAAAATCTCGTCTGAATCAACATAAGAATACATAAAATATTTCTTTATACATTTCTTAAGGGAAAAATAGTAAATTTTAGCTTTCTTCGAGACGTTTTATAAATGTGAGACAAAAAATTGTAAAAAAATCTGGCGTGACTGGAGCACAGCACACAACTTTCCCTTACCGTGCTTGTCACACCAGATTTTTTGTGTCGAGATCAATTTAGTTTCCCATAGCACCTTAGTTAACTTGACCAGAAAAAGTCAATTGATTCACAACAGAAAATCCTAAATTTATTATTTATATATATAATTCGCTAATATCTATCTGTCTGTCTGTCACGCTCTATTTAGGCAACTTCCAGTTGGAATTTTGAAATGAAATTTTATATGCATAAAGAGGACCTTCTCGGGATTACAGGAAAATTATTTTCATCCCGAAATTCCTATAACTTTTGAGTTATTAATTCTTAAAGTTACGATTTCTCCCATAGGAAATCTATAGAGAAATATTTATGTATTCTTTTCATTTGTGTATTCTATGAATGTAAACAAATCCTCAAGCAGGCACTGGATTGAAATGGAATAATAATAATTTTCTTTTCATAAATAAGAAGAAAATGAAATGGGCCCTAGGGATTAGTGTAGTTGGTAGCGTGATTACCATGGGGGGGGACAGCTCTATGGGAAGAATGTTTATAAGTTTTTAGTTGTCTGATATGTGGCTAGATGGCAATACTAGACTAGTTAAAAATTTATCCTGTAGAGTTCGTTCCATTCGCCAACAAAATAACATTGTTTGATGATTTTAATAACAAATAAAAAAAAACATTATAAATTTGATTTAAATAAAATTGTAACGTGCCCTACTCAATTAATCACACGCAATTATTGCCCTTCGTATTTAATATGCCCTACGTGTTTAAAAAATGGGAAAGAAAGAAGTAAGTTCTTAATTTGCTGCTCTTATAATTAAATTTAATTGTAATTTTTTTACAATTTGCAATAAATTTTTTTAACACTAATTTCTCTTTTTTTGTTCATTTTCATATAATTGTTTTAATCTTTTTTTTTTATTTTATCATACCGATAAACATATATATTAATATCAAAAGCGGATACAGGGGGTAAAGGGGGTAATTACCCCCTCCCCCCGAGATTTGAAAAAAATACTTTTTTCGAAAATAAATTTATTTTAAATGAAAAATTTTAAAAATTGATACTTAAAAGTTGAATTTGTATTTATATTCTGGCAAACAAGTACAGAATGCGCCTTTAAATTACCGAAATTAAGAAAAAATTGCGTGCTGTGCGACCAGTCACGCCAGATTATCCCCTTTCCCCCGAGAAACACCTCTGGATTCGCCCTTGATTAATATACAGAAAATATTGAATAAATATCAAAAATTCAAAACGGATGGCACGAGTTTTTTCCTGTGCAACTATCACACGAGTATTTGAAACAAATTAAATTTTTCGTGAGCAGTTTTTTTTTTTTTTATTTAAGGTCTTTTTCGGCATCTAAGGCCATTTAGACCCCTTCCCTATTAAGTTCAAATGATTAGTAGCCAATTCAAATAAAATAAATTTTTCTCGCTTGAGACGGGAAGCGAACGCGGGACCTTAGGCACGAGAAGCTAATGTCTTCTCTCTGAGCCACGGGTCTCCCGCGCAAAATAATAGGTCGACACGCGTATAGAGGGCGCTAAACTTATAAACAATTTTTAACCTGGAGCTGTCCCATCTTGATTGTATTATCTGTGGTGATTACCTAATCACTTCTGATGGTGACAAGAAATTGTCGAAATACGTATCAAGTGTTAATTTTTAATTAATAAAACCTTTGAAACAAATAACCTAGTGTTTAATTTGTATATTTAATTTTAATTTACAAAATGTTTCAACGAGAACCAACGGTCGAATTTTACCGAAATTAACATGCAAATCCCCATAGGGATCTAACATTGGCTCTATGGAAGGAAGCGTCGGAAAATGAATTAGAAAAATCTAAAATACTCTCTCAGTAAAGTGCCTATTTTTTCAATTGATTGGCAGCCAATTCAATTGTCACGTGATCAGTTAGGTATTACAACTTCTAATTTTCTTTAGATGACTTCAATTTACATAAATGGATCATAAATTTGCATTATCCCTGACAACAAAAGACCCCGAAAAAAAGGTCAGGCCCAAATTGTATTAACCATCTTTATATATATAATTCTTCTGTACGTGTGTATGTGACTGAACTCCTCCTAAACGACTGAACCAATTATGATGAAATTTTCTGTGTATGTTTGTAAGAGTCCCGGACAGGTTTTAATTCACAAATAACAATAAGTTAATGACTAATTAACCGTTAAAATAAGAAAAAAATAAAAATTAGGAGAAAGGGTTGCCATGGTAAGAAAATATAAATATTTACCCATGTTTACGATTTTTTTATTTATTTACATTTTGAATTCTAAAATATCGGGCCCACGGACGCTTGGTGTAGGTGATACTAAATGGCTTAAATAAGAATGCCTGGACCCCCAATAAGTATATTAATCAATAACGGATATCGTTAAGCCTTATATGGCCTATAGATAGAGTTGCCGAAAAGACTATGGAATGTGTGTGTGAGTGTGAGTGTGAATGAGAAAAATGTGTGACTATTAAAAAAAAAAAAAAAAAAAATATCGGAGGGGAAACTCTGACATTCGAGTAAAATTCTTATATTGACCGCTTATTTGTTGCGACCTCAAGTCCATCACAAGTTCACTACCATTCTGTTTTTTAAATAGATTAGTACACCACCAACGTCGTTGTCTCCTTTTCTTTTTTGACAAACTTGCCATTAGCAAAAAAGCACCACTCATAACCGAAACGGCAAGAGCGTTTTCTCTATCTCGCCTCAGAGACATTATTATCTACACCAAATAATAATTAGTTTAAATGTTTTTTATTAGTAATTAGGCGCGCTCAGCAACACAATCTATTTGCGATTAATAATTATATTTAATAATAAAAAATCCAAATTAATTAAAATGTTCGTGGCTTTTCTTTGGATCGCGGCAGGTTAGTCAAAATGAATAATTTCAATGAAAATGGGACGAGCCTCGAACTGCTCGCGAGCGGAACAGAGCGCAGATGTGTACGCACCTTTAGGTCTCCATGGTTTCAATTGTCTGGGAATTTTTAATCATTTGTATCAAAGCCAATTAATAATAATAATAATAATAATGAAAAAGGAATCATTTGTGTCGTTTTTTAAGCAGCCAAAAATATAAATTATAATATATTGATATTATAATTATATAAATCAAATTTTTTTTTTTTTTTTTTTTTTTGTTTTATATTTATATTTACGATTTTTTTTTTTGTTTTTTGTTTTTTTTTTTTTTGTTTTATATTTATATTTACGAAGTGTTAAAGGCTTATCGAAAATAACCAACATGTAAGTTTTTTAAACAAATTCTTACATTTATAAAATTTTAATTTGTTTAATAGGAAAGAGGCCACGTTCTACTATTCAATTAAAATTTTAATTTTTTAAGAACCTGCCCATTTTCCATTTTACAATTCGAAGAAATTAAATTTTTTCTCTAATATGTTAATAAGCTTTTGTGATTTGTTTTAATATTATTATCGGAGTTTTTAATTATAGACCACATTTTGTATTAATTATTGTAAACATTGTACAGTATTTATATTTTTAATAAATAATTAATAATAAAATGTGGTCTATAATTAAAAACTCCCATAATAATAATTTTTTTCTCACTTATATTGAATGAAACTTTAAAATTTTTTTATTCCATGTCCTTCTTTAGAATTTATTACATTTTTTTGTAATGGACTATATTGCCAAATTCCTTACAATTACAATATAATAATAGTTCCTTAGGATAATTTTTTAATTACTTATTTTTGTGATAAAGAACAATGCCACGTCTTCGTCGACGAGGAGGAAATGTTGGTCGAAGTACACGGCATTCACAAATAGTTCAATCCCAAAGGTTAAATAGAACGGCAGAAGAGCGATTTGTGAACATTGCAAATTTAAGAGACCAGGTTACAAACAGTCGTGCAAATGAAAGTCAAGAACAACGCAACGAACGCCTTCGAGCTAATGCATTGAGGCAAAGAGAGGCGCGTGAACGAGCCACCGACGTGCACAGAGCACATGAACGACACCGCCTGCAAGTGCATCGCGCATTGGCACGTGTATCACTTCTTCGCCTTGCGTTTGAATATGAGTCGGGCATCGACTATTCATCGCATTCCCAAATTGTCATCGGCGCAATGGACAAAGAATGCCAACACTGCCATGCATTCAAATTCAAAGGTGAACCTGCCGGGTTCTGCTGCGCGTCTGGAAAAGTTGTACTGCCATCATTGAATTCGCCGCCAGAACCTTTGAAAACACTATTGGCTGGAGTCACCCCTCAATCAAAATTGTTTTTACGAAAAATTCGTAAATTCAATTCTTGCTTTCAAATGACATCTTTTGGAGCAACAAAAATCGTTCACAATGAAGATGGTCGCAATTTTGAATCAACTTTTAAGATTCAGGGCCAAGTGTATCATCAAATTGGTTCTTTATTCTCACTACCTGATACCGATCCAAAATTTTTGCAAATTTATTTCATGGGCGATGAAGAACAACAAATAAACGCACGCTGCCAGTACAACCATATCGAGCAGTTTGAGGAGCGAGGAATTGTGGCAACTTTGGAACAGTTTTTCCAAAATCATAACCGGTTGGTCCAACTGTTCAAAACCGTTTCAAACAAACTCCAAAACGATAACTACATGATCGTCATCAAGGCAGACAAATTACCATCTGGAGAGCACGCGGGCCGATACAATGCACCAACCGTTAATGAAGTTGCAGTTGTTATGGTTGGCGATGCATATGAACGTCGAGATATACGGATCCAACGCAGAGATAACACCGTGCACACAATTCAAGACAGTCATCGTTCTTACGACGCTTTGCAATATCCATTGATATTTTGGGAAGGAGAAGATGGATATCATTTCAACATCAAACAAAGAAATCCTGCGACAGGTATATTCTTTTTCTTTTTCTGATTATGAAGACAATGTGGTATTTGCCCCCCCCCTCCAAGGTTTTGGAAAAAATAGTAAATTCTGAGCTTAACCCCTGCATACAAGCAAATTCACACTTTCTATTTATAAATAAGTATAGAAGATGATATAAATAAAAATAGGGTTCATATATGTTTATCAGGGGCGTATATAGAAATTTTTTTTGGGGGAGCGAACTCATTTTTAAATACCTCTCCCCCCCCCCCTTACATAAAAATATTTTTAAAATACCGAATATACCTGAGCCCCAAGGGGCCTGGCCCTCAGAGACAAATTTTTGTTAAATTTTTTCTTTAATCCAAATTTTTCATGTGAGCTCTGAGGGGCCCGACCCTCTCAGAGACAAATTTTTGAATTGGGTATAGGAGGCTTTGTAGCCAAGGAATTAAATAAAAAGTTTTATTTAATTGTTAATCGTCGACGTTTCGGTCGCAAATCACGACCTTCCTCATGACGATTAATTGTTAGAAGATTAACAATTATTCCAAAAATTAATCGTCCTGAGGAAGTTTTTGATTTGCGACCCAAACGTCTACTATTAACAATTAAATAAAATATTTTTATTTAATTTCTTGGCTGCAAAGTCTCCTATACCCAATTCAAAATCTACAGCCACTTCTCATCACTAGACAAATTTTTGTTAATTTATTTCTTTAATCCAAATTTTTCGGTTTTCACGTAAGCTCTAAGGGGCCCGGCCCTCTCAGAGACAAATTTTTGTTAAATTTTTTCTCTAATCCATATTTTTTCTGATTTTACCTGAGACCTGGAGGGTCCAGTCCTCTTAAAATCAAGTTTTATTTAAAAAAATCTTTATATATAAAGATATTTCATATTTTTTTTTATTTCTTTTAATTATGCAACGCACTTTTTCAAACAAAATTATAGTTATTGGCTATATATTAATATGTAGCCTATATTGATTTGAAAAATTTCAGGGGGAGGGGGCGAGGGAGCCTGGCTCTTCGTGTATATACGGCCCTAATGTTTATATTTATGTAAATTAAGTAGCAGAGGAAGTTTAAAAATTTTAGCCCCCCACCCCTTCCCCTCAAGAAAAAACTGAAATGACGTGACTGGTAAGTTTATCTGTTTTGGTTTCCCGATATGCTCCTTTTCTCGGACTAAAGTCAGATGAAAAGTCATACATTAATATATTAAGTTGTTAATTACAAATACAAATAAAATAATTTATATACAATATACAAAAAATCGTGCAGAATAAACGTATAGAGTTGTTATATTGAATTTTTTATATACATTTGAAAGTATATTCGCAAATATATTAAATAAAATTTGTTTCGGCTTCCCACCTCAACCAATGTCCTAAGAATATTGATCATTGATATTAAAATACCATCCCAAAGATGAATATATTTGTAATTAAAAAAAAAAAAAAAAATTTGATCAAAGCAAGCTGTTGCTTAGGCGAATTGAATGACAGGGAAGCATACAAAAGACATTATATATATAAAGATAATAATCTAATGTATATAAAAAATTTCAATATAACAACTCTATACGTTGCCCCCGAGTTTGGCGTAGTAGGTAGCGTGCCTACCTCCTATTCCAAACGTCGCGGGTTCGGACCCAGGCAGTCCGATGATTTTATTTAAGCCATTTGGATACCAGATGGCTTAAATAGAAAATGTCTGAACCCCCAATATATATATTAATTACAACGGTTATCGTCTAAAGTCTTAAATGGCCTGAGTTGCCGAAAAGACTGTGTGAATGTGTGTGTGAGTGTGAGTGTGAATGAGAAAAAAGTGTGAATTTTTTTTTATAAAAAAAAAAAAAAACTTTACTTTAGTAGCGTGTATTTTTTTTGCCTTTTTTAGACTATATTTTTTAATCTGCCCATGTTCCTTCTGCGCCATCTCAATGCCCCCTATTTAAAAAAAAAAAAGTAATTATATTTGTAGTTAATATTTTAAATATTAATTAATATATGACTTTCCAGCTCTAATCAGACTGACTGATGATGGCCATTGGGAAATCAAATCAGATAATTTCTTTTAGTCTTCATTTATTAATATATTTATACTTTGCAGGCGCAGAAACCAACAAGAAAGTAAGCGCGATGAACTTCTATGCATATAGGTTGATGATTCGTGCCAATGAAGAAAACAACCTTCTCAGATGCCGCCAGCTATTTCATCAATACATAGTTGATATGTATACGAAAATTGAAAGCGAGCGATTACGGTACATCAAATATAATCAAGCAAAGCTGCGTACTGAAGAGTACATTCATTTGCGTGATGCTATTGTCGGTAACGTAGATGGAGCAACAAATATCAATGATATCGGTACCGCATATATTCTCCCTTCGTCATACATTGGTAGCCCGCGTCATATGCAGGAATACATTCAAGACGCCATGACTTTCGTGCGCGCTTATGGTCGTCCAGATTTATTTATCACATTTACATGCAACCCACACTGGGAGGAAATTAAAGTTTTGTTGTCAAATGGTCAAACCGCTATGCAGCGCCATGACATTAGTGCCCGTGTCTTTAAACAAAAATTAAAATCTTTAATAAACTTGATTACACACCATTCTGTATTTGGAGAAACACGTTGCTGGCTTTATTCAATTGAATGGCAAAAGAGAGGTTTACCTCATGGACATATCTTGGTTTGGATGGTCGACAGAATACGTTCAGTAGAAATAGATAAAATAATTTCAGCAGAAATTCCGGATCGGAATATTGATCCAGAGTTGTTCAATATTATTACCACTAATATGATCCATGGTCCGTGCGGTGCTCTAAACCTGAGGGCGCCGTGCATGGAAAATGGAAAATGTAAGAAACGTTTCCCAAAAGAGAGTATAAAAGATACCATCACTAACATCGATGGTTACCCATTGTATCGTCGAAGGGACACAAACAATGGTGGCCAATCATATCAACTGCGCATCTCAAACGGTGAAATGGTTGAAATTGATAATCGCTGGGTGGTTCCATATTCGCCATTGCTGTGCAAAATATATAAAGCACACTAAATGTTGAGTTGTGCAGTTCGGTCAAGTCCATCAAATACATATGTAAATATGTTCATAAGGGCAGCTGATATGGCTGTATTCTCAGTTCAAAATGTAAATGATAAAGACGAAATAACACGTTATCAACATGGGCCGATACATTAGCAGCAATGAAGCAGTTTGGCGGTTCCCAAGTTTTCCCATTCACGAGGGAACCCTGCTGTTACACATTTGGCCGTGCACCTTGAAAATGGACAGCGTGTTTATTCCACAGAAGAGACTGCTCTACAACGATCATTAACTCCCCCAAAAACCACACTAACTGCAGTTTTTCATATTATGCAACCAACCGGATATTTCTGAACAATTCGCAAAGTCATTGATGTATACTGACGTGCCTTCGGACACTTTTTACGTGGAACAATCAGTCAAAGAAGTGGGACCCACGAAAGCGAGGTGTTCCTGTCCAAGGGTACGACGGCATTTTTATGGGAAAAACATTAGGGCGATTATACACAGTCCACCCAACGCAACGCGAATGTTTCTTCTTGCGTTTGTTGTTGGTTAACGTTCCTGGACCGACCTCCTTCCAATATTTGCGAACAGTAAATGATGTTTTGTACGACACGTACCACGATGCGTGTCGCGAATTGCATTTGCTGGAAGATGACAACCATTGGGATCTCACACTTGCAGAAGTAGCATTGAGTTCCTCTCCTCATCAAATTCGCCAATTATTCGCCATATTATTGACGACATGTTTTCCTTCGCGAGCTTCTAATCTCTGGGAAAAATATAAAGATTCAATGAGCGAGGACATTGTGCATCACATTCGGACCGTTCAACAAGATGCCAATATCGATTTTTCACCAGAAATTTATAATGAGGCGTTAATAAAGATTGAGGATATTTGCATTCTCATTTCGAATATGCCACTCATTCATTTCGGTATGCCATCGCCTAACCGCCCAGCAACAGACATCATAAACAGTGATGTTCAGCGCGAGCAACTGTTCGATACCATTTCTTTGGCTAATTTCGTTGAAAATAATGAGCAACTGCTCACTCCTGAACAAAAGAACATATACGATCGAATTAATTTGGCAATTGCAGCACAACAAGGAGGGTTCTTTTTTTGGACGCACCAGGCGGAACTGGCAAAACATTCCTCATCTCACTGATACTTGCGCGTATTCGTTCACAAAAGCATATTGCATTGGCAATTGCTTCATCAGGCATTGCAGCAACTTTGCTTGATGGTGGACGAACTGCACATTCAGCATTCAAGTTGCCATTGAACGTTCACACAAATCCAGACGCAATGTGCAACATAAAAAAGCATTCCGGAATGGCTAAAGTTTTACAAACATGCAAAATTATTATCTGGGATGAATGCACTATGGCCCACAAACATTCACTTGAAGCTTTGGATAGAACGATGA
>JAKCPI010014172.1:0-30232 GCA_023213315.1 Euborellia annulipes | reverse complement strand
CCTATTTAAAAAATTATTTCAGCACATCTTTATGAAATAAAAATGACTAAAAAAAGCTATAACCACAAGAGAGTTCCTCTCCAGGTTCTGAGTAACCAGGTATAAGAATGAGAGAGCAAAAAATTCCATTAATTTTGATTAATTTTTAACAGAATACAAAATCTATTATGAATGAATGCCTAACGCGATATTGGATTCTTTTTTTAAACAGAAAACAAATTTATTTAATGAAAAATTACGTTTAAATTATTTATTTGTAATGCTGATTTCTAGAATAATTATTGACAAATAATTTTAGACAAACATTTACTGATTGCTCCCGAGCACTAACACACTCCCCCAAGGCCCTTTCACTAATGTCACTTCTTTTTTTCCCCTCAGGTGTGTTTTCACCATCAGAATTTCTCGCTGATTGGTTGGCGCATTTTCAATCCGACAATGAATCCATTATCTGGTCTAACTTCAATTGATTTTCTTGTTATTTTAAGAGGAATCGAAGTTTCTTCACAGCAACAATCTCAAAGGTCTTTATCAGATGGTAGAGAAGAATTTTGCACTCCATCCGAGCGTATCGATTGGCTGTAATAATAAAAAAGGAAATTAAATAGGAAGCTCTTCAAAGGTGAGTTGAATTGGATTCTTTACCGATGCACATTCTTGGCCCCAGGCCGAATGGCATGTACGTGATGGGATCAATCGATTGCTTGTTCTCTTCGCTGAATCTCTCGGGGATGAATTTCTCTGGCTCAGGGAAGAATTCAGGATCCCGATGGAAACCAAAATAGGGAAGCATTATAACCTCGCCGGGTTCAATGGTAAATGCAGAGTACGATTCAGTGGCAGGGAAAGTGAAACGTTTAGTGCACACGCGATCATTTTGCGCCACAGCAGGATGTCGGCGCAAAGATTCTGTAAAAAAATTTAATTAATTTAAACCTTTAAACTTAAATTTATTGATTGAATTACCTGAGAGGACCATGTCTAAATATTTGAGATCTCTTGATGTATTCGTAATCAATCTCCTCAATTGGATGAGTGTCGAATTCATTAAGCAATTTTGTTTGCACTTCTGGATATTCGGCCAGTTGAATAACAGTCAAGGACAAAGTCGTTGCAATCGTCTCGAAGCCCGCCAAGAAGAATTGAATGCATTGCCCGATGATATCTTTGTCCGTTAATTCTAAACAATTTTATGTTGATATGGGATGCGGAAAGTGAAAAGGGATCTCTTGTCGGGAATTTCACAAATAGAGCTATTGATATTTGATTGTTGAGGATAATTTCCTGAACATTTTAAGACCAAAAACTAAAAAAGTTACAGCCTTTCAAAGTTATAGAAATAAAAAACGAGATTTTGAGCAAAACGCATTTAAACTAGGGTCCGACCGAAACAAGATTTTCAACCGAAACCGAATTTCGGCCTTAATCCTAGTTTCGGCCGAAACAGAAACTTGTATTTCCTATCAGGGGCGTATATAGAAATTCTTTTTTTTTTTTTTGGGGGGGGGGGGGGGGGGGGGCTTAAATCAAAAATTTTTCTGAGGAAAATTGTTTTTAAAGAAACTTAATTTTTTCTGCCCCGCGGAACATTTTCCCTTTTTGCGGAACCAAAGTTTTCCGCCCTGCAGAAAAATTTTTTCCCCCTCGTAAAATCATTTTACCTTTTTTTTTTAGAGACACGAAATTTGTCCGAAACCGAAACCACGACCGGAACCAGGATTTTGGCCTAAACCGTAACCGAAACCGAATATTCGATCGGTTCCTAATTTAAACACAATGAAGAACTATTTAAGGTTACTAAATCGATTATTTTGTAATATTTATGGGATTCTCATCGCTAAAATTGCCAAATAAACCTGTATAGGAAATATTGAAGAATCGTATTCAATCGAAACTCAATAAAATTCGATATTTTTCACCTAATTCGACTAAAATGCCCGTCCTGATAATTTTACTTCGCCGACATGAGGTCCCGCATCACAAATAAATCAAATGTTATTTCGTTTGGCTGGCTACTAATATTTTTCTTGTTTTTACACAAAGCCACTCGTTAAAAACGCACCTATAATCTCGGCCGCATCAACGCCGGCCTCCTTGGCCCATTGCTCCTTTTGTGTTCTTGCCTTGTTACTGGCCTCCAGAAGCAAATGAATCATGTCGTTGCGGACGATTCCCTCCTTTCTTCTTTTGTCAATTGTCTCTTGAACGATTTCTGATAAGAACTGAAGAGCCGGCCCGTCGAAGAATGATTCAGGCCACAAATACTAGAAAAATTTATTTTAATTTTCTCATTTTTCTTCATGCTGTGTGGATTTTTTTTTTTTAAATTTCTTACGTCAAACAATTTTCGAGACATAAGATAGACTAGGGATTTTGTTATGCTAATGCCTGAAATGAAATTACAAATTTTTTTGCCCATTATGTAAAATTCATTTTCTGGGTTTCTTAGTGAATCCACTTCAATTCCGAATGCCGCCGAAGCGATTGCATCGTTTGTAAATCGTGTGAAAAAATTCTTCATTTCCATTTTAAGAATTCCATCTAAAATAAAAAAAAAAAAAAAAAATTATATTATTAAGAAAAAAAATAAAAATCACTTGACTTTGAAATACCTGAATTGTTGCGCGTCTCTTCGATTAAAAACTCAACCACTTGTCTGCTGCATTTGTCAATCAAAGGGAAAATAATTCGCAATTTATTGGCAGTGAACGCCGGACTGAGAGTCGCACGCAGATTCCTCCATCGCTGCCCTGAAAAATTATTTTATTATTTTAAAGGCTATTTGTGATCCGAGACTTCTTGTCGGCGAAGTAAAATTATCGGTACGGGCATTAGGTCAAAAATTTCGATTTTTGTCTTTCGATTGAATACGATTCTTCAATATTTCTTAAACAGGTTTATTCGGTAATTTTAGTGATCAGAATCCAATAATCGAATACAAAATAATCGATTTAGTAACCTTAAATATTTTTTTCTTTTTTTTTTTTTTTTGGAATGGGTGCATAAGGTCCGAAGACCTATAATGACCAATAGTCACATGCAGCCAGGAAGAAAATAAAAACAAAAGGAGAAGCATAAAGGGGAAACTCAACTGCGGGAACTGAAAAGATGCCTGTTGAGGTTAGACTTGAAAGTCTGAAGATTGTAGGTTTTGGGGAAGATAGGCGCAGGGAGCTTGTTCCAATCACGGGAGGTCATGGGGACAAAGGAAGAATGAAATTGATTAGTTTAAATGCGTTTTGCTCAAAATCCCGCTTTTTATAACTTGAAATGCTGTAACTTTTTTAGTTTTTTGTCTTAAAATGTTCAGGAAATTATCTTCTACAATCTAATATCAATAAATCAATTTGTGAAATTTCCGACAAGAGGTCCCTCATCACAAATATTGTACATTTATTTATTTAAAAAATATATATATATATATATATATATATATATATATATTCTTGAAGGTTTCCGCGACCGGATGTATGCAAAGATAAGTTTTCTCGGGTAAAGTCGCGTGGGGTGCTGAGATTTACTCGACGTTTCGGCTCTCCTTTTGGAGCCATTTTCAAGAGAGAAGGAAGTTAGTAGGTAATGGTGGAGGGGGTTGTTTAGTCAACCCAAACCAAACACAAACCCGATTACACAGAACCAACCACTGTCCATTCCTCAGAGACAAACCCAGACCTCTGAGGCATCCACCAATACACCGACTTGGGGAGTAGGCAGATTGAGGCCCCATAGTCAACCTAAACCGAACACAATTACACACACTCAACCTTCCTCCAGCTCTCAGAGACCAATCCACGCCTCTCTGTCATCCACCAAATTGACCTGGGGACCAGGAAGACTGCGACCCCGTAAACAACCCCCTCCACCATTACCTACTAACTTCCTTCTCTCTTGAAAATGGCTCCAAAAGGAGAGCCGAAACGTCGAGTAAATCTCAGCACCCCACGCGACTTAACCCGAGAAAACTTATCTTTGCATATATATAATATACCTTTGAGTCCAAATAAGTTCCGGCAACTTATGCTATTTTCATTTTCACTTGTTAAGAAAGAATGGTCAGTGAAATGATCAAATTCTTTAATAGTAACCATTTTAAGTATTTCTTTATCAGCAATGAATATTTGTGGCTTTGAAAATAGATAAGGCCTCCCGAGACCTCCATTCTTTTTGAAATAATCATACATCTCAAGTGTAGCTTCAAACCTAGTGGGAAAAAAAAATTATTAAAGCTTTATTATATTATCCTGTATATCAACGTTTCCATTCCAGGGCTCATTTAGACATTTTTAAGGAGTTCGCAAGCAACATCAGGATGGGTCGGTCACTCAGTTGGCGAAGGTTGTAGAACCGAAGCGTTGTAATTTTTACAAATAATCCACAGTTAAACCGAAAATCAAATTCTTAATTAATGATTATAACTGTGAAAGCCTAGAACTAAAAATTATATTATATTAGAGTGAGGTGGATAGCTGAGTAGATCTTGTAGTAAGGAAGAGAGGAAAGAGCGATTGCAGCTACGTTTATTTTGTTTATTAATCACTTCAAGTCGACGTTTCGGATATACGACCATACTCAGGGCTGGAGCGTGTCAACAAAATCGAAATGTCAAATGGCACAATTGTGTAAATTATTTATTGGCATTATTATATTAATTAAATAAATAATATTAAAAAATTATTATACTAAAAGACTATATTATTAGTTTATTCTTTCTTGAACACACTATGGCAGATGGTATGTGCTAGGGTATGGTTATTAAAAAAAAATCTGGTGTGAAAGTCGCACAGCACACAATTTTCTCTTATTTTCCGTAATTGAAAGTTGTGTTTTATGCTTGTCACATCAGATTTTTTTGTATCTGGTGGAACAAGCACACCAAATTAAGAGAAAGTTGTGTGCTGTGCGACCAGTCACACCAGATTTGTATAATTATAAACAATTTGCTGATTTCTGTCTTTCTCTTATTTATTTATCGATGTTCCACACACTGGCTTTTCAAGGCCAGAATTTCCTCCGTTCTTGGTGGATTTTGCTGTCAGGCCTCTGGGGAGGGGGAGGGGGGGGGGCAAGCGTCCCCCGACAATGGCGGCTGCCCCATCATTTTCTTGTCATCCCCCTCCCCCTGTTGGTAAATTGCCCCACACCTCCCCCGCCCCCCACACACTGGGAATAAGGTGGCGGCGTCACTGTATTTACAGTATAATAAATAAAAAGTTCAGGAAACAATCAGCTTTTTTTGAAATAGTTGGTGGTTTTCAAACACCGCCTAAGAAGCGAATCAATAGGTTAATTTGTGAGTTGAGTTTGTGTATATTATTCGCTCGCTCATTCCCCTGGATGCCAGCCGGCTCACACCCACGCGTTTAACATGAATCTATCTACCCACGTGGTTCACCTTCGTTTGGTAGATGACCCGTGTCAACGCAGATTCAATTAGTTTACTCTTTTGAAGGACAATACCATTAAACTTTTGTTTGGATACGCACGCCTCACATCCAAGGTCATTTTTATTTTTAATTTACCTAATCCGGGAAAGTAAAATATTTATCTTACATCTAGTACAATGGCTCTGCAAATTTGTTACAGCCATTGCGCCAAGTTATGAAAACACTTTGAGACATTCATATGGATTTTTGGAAAAGACACCAAGAACAAAAAGAGCTAGGAGCTTGAAATTTTATATTTAAGTTCGTCGTGCCCTCGGGGCTTGGTGTAAAGGTTACCGTGCTAACCTCGTATACCAAACGTCGCGGGTTCGGACCCCAGGCAGTCCGATGATTTTATTTAAGCCAATTGGATACCAAATGGCTTAAATAAGAATGCCTGGACCCCAAATATGTATACTAAATCAATAACGGTTATCGTAAATGTCTTAAATGGCCTGAGTTGCCGAAAAGACTGTGTGAATGTGTGTGTGAGTGTGAGTGTGAGTGTGAATGAGAAAAAAGTGTGAATGTTTAAAAAAAAAAAAAAAAAGTTCGTCGTTACCCTCCTGGGACGTGATACGAAGCTTTTGAACAAAATTGGCCAAAGAGTACTAGTACTTTACTGATGTAGTTTTTCAGTTTTTTTTTCGATTTTATCAAAATCCGCTCCCACAATTTTGATTAAAATTCATAAATCAATTATTTTCTAGATGCTCTTTAAAATGTTGTAAGGGAAAAATGAATTTACTTTTTGAATAAATTAAAATCAGTGCTTTTAAAATAAATCAATAAATAAAACTTTTCTAATATTGTGAAATTGTGCATGATGTAATGCAACCCCCACCCTCGTGATCTCATCGATGACCTCACACCCCCATTCCTCCAAGATAAAGAAAACATCGTTCGGACCAAATATGGGCACAAGTCTGAGTGACAATCCCTCACCCCCTTGGTGACTAATCGGTGAGCACATCCATTCTCCGCTTCTGCCCCTAAGAAGGGAGAATGGGCCTATATAAGGCGCTGGGTCTGAGGGCCCGTTCTCATTGTCAATTATCATTTGAACACACACACAACCTATCTCACTTATACCTAATTCAGTCATCGTAGATGCTGGAACCTGGCCCATCTAGTTAGGGGGATCTCTAGGTGAATATGCCTGCCCCTACTAGATAAACTCCTTCATATCTGAAACCATCCAGCAATCCATTCTAAAGTGACTCCGCACTAAATAGGTGCAAAAGATCCTAACCTCAAGAAGTACTATATTCTACCCGGATGAGGGGCCAACGGGCCCCACACTCTTCTTGGATGGACCCCCGCCACTGATAACCCCCCAAGATCATCGTCAACAGACATGGACCGAATACTTATCTACAGATAAGCACACATTTTTGTATAAAATTTGTAAACCTTTAAAATTAATATTGATTCAAAAAGTAAAAAAATAAATAACTCATGTAAATAATTGTATCAAAAGAAATCTTTCAGCAAAAGCGAAGCACCCCCATTATTTAAAATTAAAGTAAATTAATAATAAAATTACTCAATTTTATTTACCTTTTTCCCAGCCTTTTCAAACAAACCAAAGCACATTACAATGTATATTCTCATTTTGTCCTTGAAATCTTATGTTATTCTTGTACTTCATAGGAAAGATAGGAGAAATGATTGCCATAGTAACAAAATATAAATATTTATAAATTTTACATCTTGAATTATAATATATCGGTGGGAACTAAATTCGACACAAAAAATCTGGCGAGACAAGCACAGAACACAACTTTCGATACCGAAGGAAGTTGTGTGCTGTGCGACCAGACACACCATGATTTTTTCTCTTAAATTGGAAAAAAAAATTACAGAATATTAAATTACTTACATATTCTCCCTCCTGGATACCAATTTAAACCAATGCCCTAAAATACAAACAGGTTTCGGGCCATTTGTATTTTTAAAAACATGTTGAAAACGAATATATAAAAACGTAAATAATAGAGATAAAAAGATAATGAGGAGAGAGAGTAAAAGAGGAGACATTTTATCTACTTTAAGTTTGAATTCATACTAAATAAACTGAGCGCTTTAATAGAGAGAGGGGAATGCATGATGTCATCAGTTAAGGGGAAAGATAATAATAATAATAATAACATTATATTTAGTCCATCGACCTTCTTTCATTATGACCAACATACAATTCATATCTTATAAGACAAACATTTATCGATTGCTCCCGAGCACTAACACACTCCCAAGCCCCTTTCACTAATTCACTTCTTTTTTTCCCCTCAGGTGTCTTTTCACCATCAGAATTTCTCGCTGATTGGTTGGCGCATTTTCAATCCGACAATGAATCCATTATCTGGTTTAACTTCAAGGGATTTTTTTGTAATTTTAAGAGGAATCGAAGTTTCTTCTACAGCAACAATCTCAAAGGTCTTTATCAGATGGTAGAGGAGAATTTTGCACTCCATCCGAGCGTATCGATTGGCTGTAATAATAAAAAGGAAATTAAATAGGATGCCCTTCAAAGGTGAGTTGAATTGATTCTTTACCGATGCACATTCTTGGCCCCAGGCCGAATGGCATGTACGTGATGGGATCAATCGATTGCTTGTTCTCTTCGCTGAATCTCTCGGGGATGAATTTCTCTGGCTCAGGGAAGAATTCAGGATCCCGATGGAAACCAAAATAGGGAAGCATTATAACCTCGCCGGGTTCAATGGTAAATGCAGAGTACGATTCAGTGGCAGGGAAAGTGAAGCGTTTAGTGCATGTCCGATCTATTTGCGCCAGAGGTGGATATCGGCGTAACGATTCTGAAAAATTTAAATTAGTCAAGTTGAATCATGATTTATTAAGGTGCTTCAGGAGGCAAGCTATTTGCATGTTTTTGCCGATAAGATGGCGTTAGGGGTCTTAAAAAGTTAGCCAAAAAGCCCAACTATTACGAAAATTTGCCAATAGATGGCAGGCTGTTAGGGCTATATTTAATCTCATGTATTTGTTTGATTTTCGTTGATCTTTAAATAATGAATAGTTTATAAATATTATAACATGAAAATATATGAATATAAGTAATTTAGGTAGAAGAAATTCGAAGGCTGAATGGTAATTATCAGGATTAGGTAGATGTAGGCAGCCAGAAAAAAAATGATAAAAAACTTTATTTAATTATCGTCGACGTTTCGGGATCAAATCAGGAAGACGTTAACAGTTAATCGTCTTGAAGATTGGATCGATTTGATCCCGAAACGTTGACGATAATTAAATATCTGACTGCAGACTACTTATCTAATTAATTCTGATATAAATATAAGCTTTTATAGTGATCTAATAATGCCGGCTGTTAGACAAGCCTGCCATCTTTTGCAAGAGGGGTGAACAATTTGACCGTTAATTTTTAAATAAATACCTAAATTTATTTTTGACTTTGTCACCACTTTATTTTGTTATTATAGGATAGGATATTAATGATTTTTACATTTTTAGATTTATAAAAAAAATTACAATTTCATAATAGTTTTTTATAAATATAAAAAAAAGTTTTTTAATTAATTGTAATTAAAAAAAGCATTCTATTATGTAAAATGCTCACGGATTTAAATCTTAAAAAAAAAACGCATAAAAAATACTTTAAAATGCCTCAGTAATTTCGGACTAAAGAATCGATGTCCACTCCTGAAGCCCATTAACTAAACTATGTTTCAATATAAGTTATTATTTATAGGAATTACCTGAGAGGACCATGTCTAAATATTTGAGATCTCTGATGTATTCGTAATCAATCTCCTCAATTGGATGAGTGTCGAATTCATTAAGCAATTTTGTTTGCACTTCTGGATATTCAGCCAGTTGAATAACAGTCAAGGACAAAGTCGTTGCAATCGTCTCGAAGCCCGCCAAGAAGAATTGAATGCATTGCCCGATGATATCTTTGTCCGTTAATTCTAAACAATTTTATGTTGATTTGACTTAGATTTCTCATTTGTTGAATTTGTCCAATATGTTGAAATAAAAAATGTAAAATAATAACGAACCGATAATCTCTCCGAGGGCGAAGTCGGCCTCCTTGATCAGTTGCTCTTTTTGTGTTCTTGCCTTGTTACTGGCCTCCAGAAGCAAATGGATCATGTCGGGACGGACGATTCCTTCTTTTCTTCTCTGGTTGATTGTCTCTTGAACGATTTCAGTAAAGAAATCTAAAGCCGTGCAACTGAAGAATCCTTTCGGCCATAAAAACTAACAAAGAGAAACATTCGAAAATCGTGTTTTTTTTTAGAAACCCGAGAGGGGGAGGCTTTTGTTCCTACCTCAAACAATTTTGGAGACATGTGAAAGACTAACGACTTAATCAGTCCAATTGCTGACGTGAAATTAGACATTTCTCTTCCCATTAAATAAAATTCATTTTTTGGATTTTTCAGAGAATCCACTTCAATTCCAAATGCCGCCGAAGCGATTGCATCGTTTGTAAATCGAGTGAAAAAATTCTTCATTTCCATTTTAAGAATTCCATCTAGAATTTATAAAAAAATTATATTATTAAGAAAAAAAAATCACTTGACTTGAAATAAAATACCTGATCTACAATTATTGTTGCGCGTCTCTTCGATTAAAAACTCAACCACTTGTCTGCTGCATTTGTCAATCAAAGGGAAAATAATTCGCAATTTATTGGCAGTGAACGCCGGACTGAGAGTCGCACGCAGATTCCTCCATCGCTGCCCTGAAAAATTATTTTCATTAAGAATTTCGGAAATTTATTATTAGGCCTAAAATCTATTTATTTATAATCGATTCAGAATAAATGCTTCAAAGTCTTTCGGTAGATTCAATCCATGGCATTTTACAGTCATTGACTACGAGGGCAGGTCAATAAGTCCGTGACTTTTTGAATTTCCCGCCTTTTAACTGAAATGGCAACACTGCTCCTGTCAGCAGGCAACTATCAACTGACTCCTGCCGAAATGTGAACCAGCTGGGTCTTTTCCACTACACCAAGCCCGACGGCTATTTTACTTGTTGTAAAAATTCCCCTAATAATATTTTACTTGTTATTTACCTTTGAGTCCAAATAAATTTCGGCTGCTTATATTATTTTCTTAGCGGTGGCAAAAATGGCTGGTGGCCTAATGCCAACAGTTCTTTTAAATAAATAAATAAATAATATTATTTTCATTATCACTTGTTAGAAAGAAATGATCAGAAAAATGATCAAAATCTTTTATCGTAACAATTTTAAGTAATTCCTTATCAGCAATAACTAATTGTGGTTTAGATAAAACGTACATCATTCCGAGGCCTCCATTCTTTTTGAATTTATCATAGATATCAATTGTAAAATCATACCTGGAATAAGAAAAAACAAAAAAAAAACAAAAACATGTCATGAAGGAAACTTGAAATTTATATAATCTTATTATTAAAGCTATGAAAAATCTTTAAAGTGTTTCTTCTGGAAGGTGAAGAAAATAGACTTTATTCGGCCCAAAATTATTTATTACCAATGTCAACGTTTCGGGGACTATACGTCACCCATCCTCAGGACAAAGGTCGTAAAAAGTATTTCGTGCCTCCAGCACTCGTGTAATAAATATTATACAACAAAATAATTGTATTTATTACACGAGTGCCGGAGGCACGAAATACTTTTTACGACCTTTGTCCTGAGGATGGGTGACGTATAGTCCCCGAAACGTTGACATTGGTAATAAATAATTTTGGGCCGAATAAAGTCTATTTTCTTCACCTTCCTGTAAATTAGACGGCCTTCCTCCATACGATTATAGTATTTCTTCTTTTATAAAAATAATGAAATAATCAAAACGCATGGCGATATTTAAATATCGACTCTCACTGTACTATCTGAACTAGGGTTTGGACACCGGTGGAAACCGAAACCGGTATACCGGTTTTTTGGCTAATTTTCAAAAACCGAGAAACCGAGTTTTTCCTGAAAAACCGAATTTGGTTTTTTTTTTATTTTTTCTTCACTAATTTGTATTCAAATTATAAATTAGCCCGTGACCCATGGCTCAGAGAAAAGACAATAGCTTCTAGTGGCTTGGGGTTTCGGGTTCCCTTCCCGTCCTAAGCGAGAAAAATTCATTTCATTTGAATTGGCTATCAATCATTTGAAATAAATAGGGATGGGGTCTAAATGGCCTTAGATGCCTAAAAAGATAAATAAAAAAAAATAAAAATTATAAATTATTTAATAAGTAGGAGAAGGAAACCAGCGCCTCTTTTTCCACCATACACACTATTTATTTGCAAATATTTCGGGTTGCATTACGCCACCCATCATCAGTGCAGCGAATAGTTTTGGTGGTGGATGTCGTCTATATGTCGTCTTCGCTGTCGTCTATATGTCGTCTTCGCTGCACTGATGATGGGTGGCGTAATGCAACCCGAAATATTTGCAAATAAATAGTGTGTATGGTGGAAAAAGAGGCGCTGGTTTCCTTCTCCTACTTATTAATTTCAACTTCCAGCCCAAACTATCAACGAATATAAATTATTTATATTTTTTGCTTCTTTTCCAATACTTAAATAATCTATATCAAGAGTCGCGGGAGCGACTCGTCGCCGAGCAAGTAAAAAGCAAAAGAAAGCAAAGAAACTCTTAATACTACCATTTAGTTGACATTCCAATAGATGCCAATGGCCCATTGCATTTAGATGGACGAGTCGTCCCTAGACTATATTATCAAGAATGATTTTAAATCCTTAATAAAAGATAGGGACGTGAAAAAATTTTTTTGAGAAACTTTTCTCTTTCTGGGCGAATATCTCAAAAAGGTTTTAAGATATCGGAGCCAAATTTTTTTTATATTAAACTAGAATAAATAAGGATTATTTTGAGCACGAATTCAAAAAAAAATTCCAGTGCCAAACAGAATGGCAGAGGCTCAAAGTTGAGATTTTGCCGATTTCGGAAGGTCAAAAGTTAGTCTCTTATTTTTCCTTTTTTTTTTTTTCTTTTTTTTTCATTCTTTTCTTCAATTTTCAAATTTTTAGACAAAGCTACAGGTTTCCCTGCTGGACCGATTTGGATGAAATTTAAAATACAAATAGATACTATCAAAAACCCGATACCTTTGATATAAAATTTCATTTTGGATCAAAAGTGACTTTTTGAGAGGTATTCAAAATTTCAAATTTGTCCTATCTTTAACATGGCGAAAAGACAATTTTGACTATTTTGCTCCCTGATGACGTCATCTAGGAACATATCTATTAATATTAGTAATTTTCATCCCTAATGGAATAACAATTTTTAGGATAAATCCATTCAGATAGAAATACAATAGATTAACGTGATAAGAAGAAGTGCTACCAACATAACAAAAATAAAAAACCTAAAATTTTATAAAATTTGGTGAAATTCTATGTTTATCGTTTTGAATGGATACCAAACGATGTATTTACATTCTACCAACATAACAAAAATAAAAAACCTAAAATTTTATAAAATTTGGTGAAATCCTATCTTTATCGTTTCGAATGGATACCAAACGATGTATTTACATTCTACCAACATAACAAAAATAAAAATCCTAAAATTTATAAAATTTGGTGAAATCCTATGTTTATCGTTTTGAATGGATACCAAACGATGTATTTACATTCTACCAACATAACAAAAATAAAAAACCTAAAATTTTATAAAATTTAGTGAAATCCTATGTTTATCGTTTTGAATGGATACCAAACGATGTATTTACATTCTACTAACATAACAAAAATAAAAAACCTAAAATTTTATAAAATTTAGGGAAATCCTATGTTATCGTTTTGAATGGATACCAAACGATGTATTTACATTCTACCAACATAACAAAAATAAAAAACCTAAAATTTTATAATATTTGGTGAAATCCTATGTTTATCGTTTTGAATGGATACCAAACGATGTATTTACATTCTACCAACATAACAAAAATAAAAAACCGAAAATTTTATAAAATTTAGGGAAATCCTATGTTTATCGTTTTGATTGGATACCAAACGATGTATTTACATTCTACCAACATAACAAAAATAAAAAACCTAAAATTTTATAAAATTTGGTGAAATCCTATGTTTATCGTTTTGAATGGATACCAAACGATGTATTTACATTCTACCAACATAACAAAAATAAAAAACCTAAAATTTTATAAAATTTGGTGAAATCCTATGTTTTTCGTTTTGAATTAATACCAAACGATGTATTTATTTTTACTGTTTGGAATGCATATTAAAATATCTATTCATGGGATAACTTAATATTTGATAATTATTAAATAATATTTAAATGCAATATTTCACAAAAAGAAGTGAAATCTCAGCCAAAAACATCGGAGATGCAAAAAGGGGCGCCTCGCATTATTTTTGCCCAGCGTCGAGGTGAAATCAAAAAATGCGCCTCGCTTTTCTGATTTATATAAAAGCGAGGATATATGAAACAAATAAAATTCTGTAGGGGTTTTATTTAAGTGAAAATATTTCCTCGCTTTTATATAAATCAGAAAAGCGAGGCGCATTTTTTGATTTCACCTCGACGCTGGGCAAAAATAATGCGAGGCGCCTTTTTGCATCTCCGATGTTTTTGGCTGAGATATAATAATAGTGTATATTATAAGAGTGCCTGTCTGTCTGTCCGTGCGTCTGTCTCGCTCTGTTTGACCAACTTTCCGTTGGAATGACTAAATTTTGCAGTCTTAGAGAGGACAACGGCGAGTCCAGGAAAAATACTCGAGTCCCGAAATTCCTGTAATTTTTTCAGTTATTAATTCCTAAAGTTACGATTTCTCCCATAGGAAATGTATAGAGAAATATTTATGTATTTTTTGGATTTTTTGTATTCCTTGATTTACATTTTTTTGTTTATTAAGGTTGCCCTTGAGATAGGAATTTTGCTTCATATATTTATTTCTAAATTAGGCTATGTTGTATACCAATTTATTTAACTTCCAAAAATATTGGTGCGTTCTAAATAGATTCAGGCCATTTGGATACCAAATGGCTTAAATAAGAATGCCTGGACCCCAATAAATATATTTATATAATAACGGTTATCGTAAAAAGTCTTATATGGCCTAAGTTGCCGAGAAGACTGTGTGAATGTGTGTGTGAATGGGAAAAAAGTGTGAATGTTTTTTTTAAAAAAAATAAAAAAAAAAAAAAAAAAATAGATTCAGATGTTGAAAAAAAACCGGTTTAAAACCGGTTTACCGGTTTTCCGCTTTGTAAAAAACCGGAAAACCGGTTTTCAAAATTTTCCGGTTTTTTACAAACCCTAATCTGAACCGATAATTGTGAGCCTGCTGATGAAATTTAAATTTAGCTACACCCACTCCCAATCTAATCTCAAGGTCAACTTTGTTTCTATTTCATTCGAGTGTCAACAAATAATAATCTTATTTTTGACGAAGTGTCTAAATGCGTTCCGTTAAAAATGTGATGCGGAAAGTGAAAAGGAACCTCTTGTCGGTCAAGTAAAATTATGGGTACGGGCATTTGAGTCGAATTAGGTCAAAAATATCGATTTTTGGCTTTCGATTAATAATACATTGACAATGGCTTGGCCCTGATGATGGTCCTATATGCGACCGAAACGTTGGCCCTGGCACTTTACATTTAATAAAAATTGAAAAAACAACTAGCTGCGTTGCTCATTGGAGAATTCCTGAACCTCAAATAAATCATATTATCAGCTATACACCTCAATTAAATCTAACCTTAAATAGTTTTTTGTTGTGTTTAAATGCGTTTTGCTCAAAATCTCGTTTTTTATATCTATAACCTTGAAAGGCTGTTACTTTTTTAGTTTAAAATAAAATGTTCCAGGAATTATCCTCTACAATAAAATATCGCTAACTCAATTTGGGAAATTTCCGTCAAGAGTCTCTTTTCAATTCCCACATCACAAATAATCCTTAATTGTTTACCAATATTAAATTACACAAATCATAGTAGATTTAGTGCTTATAAAGACAAGATTTTGTTAATGTTATCCTGAAAGAATACATTTTTATTTTATTATACAATCTCTCAAAATGCCGAATATACATGTAATATACTTACAAATTCTCCCTTCTGAACATTAATTTACACCAATGGTTGAGTACACAAACAGGTTTAGGTCCATTTTGATTTTTGAAATGAAATCGAAAACGATTATAAATAAAGAAAAATAATAGAGAGAAAAAGATAACGAGGAGGGCGAGTAAAAGCGAAGACATATTATGCCCTCGGAGTGTGAACTCATTCTGAACACAAACTGAATTATTTGAATAGATGATTGACGTCATAAGCAAGGCGGAGAAATTAAGTTTAATTCCTGTAACTCTCTCGGAGAGAGGTTTGAATTCCAGAAGGCCCTCGGGCCTTGGTGTAGGGCGCTAACCGTGCTGGCCTTCTGTACCAAGGGTCGCGGGTTCGCATCCGTAATTGGCTACCAATAAATTGAAATAAATAGAGACGGGGTCTAAATGGCCTCCTTTTGCCGAAAAAGACCTAAATGAAATAAAAAATATTCTAGAAAACTCATCTTAATGATAAAGAGTTGAAAATGAGAGAATTCATTTTGATTGAGAAAAATCAATTATAAAAAGATTTCTCTGCGCCCACTGGCTTTTACTTCGTCTTCAGATACGTTTTCCTCGGTGCAACTCTCACGATTATCGTTCAATGATTAAACTTGAGCCCTATTTCTTTGTATTTTCAAATGACAGAGTGTGGATGCAGTCCAATAATTATATTAAGAATAACGCTTTCTCGTAGTTTATTTTTTGGACAAGATTTACTGATGGTATGTATATATAATCAAAAAATTATTAAAATTTTTAATAATTTATTAGTTCTTGACAGATGCATTACTGTTTCGGCCCAACTCAACAGCCATCTTCAGAACTGGAAAAATGTACATAATATTAAACACTTACTTAAAATATGATTATACAATCATGTATTATGATTAAATTAAATAAAAAAGTGTAAAAAGTCATATGAATTGGTAAAAATATTTTGCATAAATCAATAATTTAATTTAACCGAATTTTTTTGCCCACGGGGCTTGGAGTAGTTGCTAGCGTGCCAACCTTCTATACCGAACTTCGCGGGTTCGGGCCCCAGGCAGTCCGATAATTTTATTTAAGCCAATTGGATACCAAATGACTTAAATAGAAATGCCTGGACCCCCAATAGATATATTAATATTTAACGGTTATCGTCAAAGTCTTATATGGCCTGAGTTACGAAAAAACTGTGTGAATGAGAAAAAAGTGTGAATGTTTAAAAAAAAAATAATAATAATAATTTAATTGTCGTTATATTTACCATAAGACATCCACACATAATATTTGAATATTATTAAAAATTTTAATAATTTTAATTATATATACATACCATCAGTAAATCCTGTCCAAAAAATAAACTACGAGATAGCGTTATTCTTTGTATTTTCTATAAGCAGTTTTGCTCCGAACGACTGCCGCCATTAAAAAACTCTAGGATCAATTTTTCTTTTTCAAAAAACCTCATTTTTTAGGCAAATTTTTTTTGGTGAATAAAGTCATAAGCCCATTTTAGTTTTCTTCCTCATTATCAAGGCCGTAGCTAGGGGGGGGGGGGGGATCAAGGGGGATTGATCCCCCCCCGAAATAAAAAAAGATATTTATTTTAGTGCGCCCGTCTTACTTTGTTGTTATACACAACATAATAGTTAATCAATCACTACAAACAAAATTCTGGTAATGGTTTTCTAATAATAATAAATATATATGATAAGTAACACCATTTTATTTATTTTATTAAAACGATTTTATGATTTTCTACTGTTCCACCAAATCAAACCCCCCCCCCCCCCGAAATTATTTTCTGGCTACGGCCCTGCTCATTATAATTGCTTTTAAAACATAAACTAGGGCGAATTACTGTTCTATTCTCTACTATATGTTTTATAAGACATTCAAGCGTTCATTTTTTATAAAGAAAGTTATTCTAAATTAAGTGGCCGATTTACAGATTTGAGTCAAACTTTGGTCAATATCTCGAAACTAATGTTTTGTGGCTTATGACTATCTTCCGCTAAGCCCTTCATATAGAGAGAAAGTATTGGATTCATGCCGAGATTTTGTTTTGAGGTCCCCTGAATCAAAAAAAGTGGTTTTCGCAACATGGTCTGTCTGTGGGTGTGTGTCTATGAACAAAATATCTCAAGAACGAAAAGAGCTAAGAGGTTGAAATTTTATATTTAAATTCGGTACCCCCCTGGGACGTGAGAAGCAGCTTTTGAACTGATGTCCTTTTTCAAAATTCAAAAATCTATTATTTTTAGATGTTCTTTAAAATGCATATTCTCATTTTGCCCTTGAAATCTTATGAAGATCACTTTGATATCCAAAAATCATCCGACTGCCTGGGATCCGAACCCGCGACGTTCAGTATAGAAGATAGACACGCTACCAACTACTCCAACGCGTCAACGTCTATTATACATACAGAATAATTAAAGCCAAGTCACCGTAATATTTAAAAAATTTTTGATAATTAAGGTGTTATCACAATACCAGAAAAAAAAACAAATTTCATGGTTGCCCTTGCATTTGATTAATTTAATGTTTTTGTGAATTGAATGATGGCACGTATGAGACCGAAACTTCTCACTTGTGCACAAATCACTAGCCATTAAAAAAATCCTCAAGGATAAAAATTCACTTCATGACCAATCAATTGGGTCAGATGCCGAAAAAAGATCTTAAATTAGAATCTCTCTTATTATTCGCTATTAAATGGTAGGCAAAGCCTTTTAACAGCTCCATAAATAAGGATATAATGAAAGATTAAAGAAAAAAATCAATTTAAAAAATGTTAATTTATTTTAAATGAATATTATTCAAGATATATAATCTATAATATAATTATAACAATAATAATTACGAAGTAATAACTTTTCTCTTCTTTTTAAGGGGCGAACATGAAATGAGGGGATCTTTTTCAGTTTTTTGTGTTTTAAATATATCACTATCAATACTTGACGATCTTGGCCTTTTCTTTGAAATTTTAAATTTTGTTTCTTGGTGTTTCTCTTTGTTTTTTTTCTTTTTCTTTAGTTTCAGTTCCAAGCTAGGAGTGTCTTTATCCCAAACTAAAAAAAAATTGTTTTATATTAAATAAAGGTTAATGTCCATCTCTCTCCACCTCAGTCATAAATATATATATATGTCGCCTGCTGAGAATCATATGGCGAAAGTCCGAAAACTCAATTTTTGTGTTATAATCGGAGAGCAGGCGACAAATATGGGCACGAGTTTTCTGAAGGCTAGTATTTCCAGAAGAGGTTGCATTTTAGTCATGGAAAGAAACTCTAGAGTCAGCACTTCCAGTACCGGGAAGATGATTTTTCGCAAATATCTCGAAAACTATGCGGATTTCCGCAAAAATTCATCTATACAAAAATAATCGAAATTAAATTACAAACAAAAATGGTCTAGTACATAATCACGCTCAAGTGACCATTTTTGTTTGTAATTTAATTTCGATTATTTTTGTATAAATGAATTTTTGCGGAAAACCGCATAGTTTTCGAGATATTTGCGAAAATTCATCTTCCCGTAACTTTATCGGCTTATTCCCGGTATTGGAAGTGCTGACTCTAGAATATCTTTCCATCACTAAAATGCAACCTATTCTGAAAATATAAGCCTTCAGAAAACTCTTGCCCATTTTTGTCACCAGCCCTCCAACTATTAAGTCTTCCAAACCTTAAACCGTTTTCTCTTCTCTTTTGAGTGTCAAAGTGGCGAAAATATATTTCCATTCTTTGCTCTTGATTCTGGCCTTTTCATTTGTTGCCCGGCTATTTAAATGTATCTGTTTATAAAACTTTCAAACTCCTTTTCACCAAATTCTCAGCAGGCGATATACTAGTAATTATAGATCTGATTAAAAAGAAAGGCAAGAGCTGCGAAAAAATGGTTAGTAAATATTATAAATAAATTTATTGTCCCATCGTCAGTTACCCAGAATTAGTTATTTGATATTCAGGCATGCTCCCCAAATAACTTGCTTGATAGGAATAAATCATCGCCAGCCAACATATGTAGAGTATCAAAGTTGTTGTTTTTTTTCATTACATTATTTTTATATTGAAAAATTTTCAAGGTTTAGACAAATAAATATTAAAAAAAAAAACAAAAAAACAATGAAATAATCACATATAAAAAAGATTTGGCATTCATTGTGCATTTATTATGCCTGTAAGCGAGGTGAATAGCTAAATCAATTAAGTTTTCTCGGGTTGAGTCGCGTGTGATGTTGAGATTTACTCGACGTTTCGGCTCTCCTTTTGGAGCCATTTTCAAGAGTATGGAATTAGGGTGGAATTGTTGGGGTGGTTTGTTTACGGGGTCGCAGTCTTGCTGGTCCCCAGGTCAATTTGGATGCCTCAGAGGCTTGGTTTGGTCTCTGAGAGCAGGAGGAAGGTTGAGTGTGTGTAATTGTGTTTGTGTTCGGTTTAGGTTGACTACGGGGCCTCAGTCTGCCTCCCCAAGTCGATGTGTTATTGGTTTGGTTAGTGGATATGTTAGGAGATTGGGTTTGTTTCTGAGATTTAGATTGGGTGTGTGTGTGTGTGATCGTGTCTGTGTTTAATTTAGGTTGACAAATCACTTCGACCATCAACACGCAAACCGCCACCACACAACCCAACACATCTCAAAGACAAACACAAGCCTCGGAAACATCCGGCAATACATTGACTGGGGGAGTAGGCAGATTGAGGCCCCAAAGTCAACCTAAATTAAACACAGACACGATCACACACACCCAATCTAAATCTCAGAAACAAACCCAATCTCCTAACATATCCACTAACCAAACCAATAAGACATCGACTTGGGGAGGCAGACTGAGGCCCCGTAGTCAACCTAAACCGAACACAAACGCAATTACACACACCCAACCTTCCTCCTGCTCTCAGAGACCAAACCAAGCCTCTGAGGCATCCAAATTGACCTGGGGACCAGCAAGACTGCGACCCCGTAAACAAACCACCCCAACAATTCCCCCCTAATTCCATACTCTTGAAAATGGCTCCAAAAGGAGAGCCGAAACGTCGAGTAAATCTCAACATCACACGCGACTCAACCCGAGAAAACTTATCTTCGCATACATCCAGTCGCGGAAACCTTCCAGAACATATATATATATATAAGTATATGAGTGGATCGAAAATAGTGTAATTTTTTTTTCAAATTACTTAAAAGTTGCCTAATAAAATAAAAGATAAAAAAAACGTCATAAAAGAATTTAAAATCATTAAATTTAAGGATTGCGGTGTGGGTTTCAAGTGAAACGTTTTGAACTAACTGTAAGTTGTATTTATGTGAGTTTCACGAGGGTAAAAAGTAATAACACAAATTTAAATTGTAAAAGGGCTTTAAATTTGTGTTATTACTTTTTACCCTCGTGAAACTCACATAAATACAACCTTAATTTAAAATCAGTTGCAGCATCGCAAAGAAATAAAAATTTTCAAAATTTTGAGCAAGTTACAGTGAAGAACAATGCCGTCCGTACTGTGAGGGATTAAGTCCCACCCATGCGTTTTCTACTTGTGATTATTTCATTGTTTTTATAAAAGAAAATGAAAATCTTTATTGGAAATTTTTTAGGTTTGAATCATGAAAGTTTCCATTAAAAAATATATAATATTTTTTTAAAAACAATGATATAATCACAAGTAGAAAACTCATGGGTGCGACTTAATATTGTCCCTCACTCTACCTGATGATCGACCGCCGATTTTAAATTTCGAAAAAAATGTCCTTTTAATTCTAAATAAAAAGCAAGAGGTTCTAGATTCCATTGCTATCTTTAATTCAATTGCTTTTTAGTATAGTAGAAATAATTAGAATAAAATCCAAGAAACAGAAGAAGCAAGAACCCCAAATGTAAATAAATTCTTTTTACCTCTTCCTAATAGCGGATGTCTTGTTTTAATATCCTTAGGAAATGGAATTAGTTCTTTTGATGTCACATTTATTGAATCTATTGTTATTTCATGATTTAGAGGAATTTCTCTCTCTAATGTAATTATCCCTTTGGGGTATAGAAAAGCTAGAAAAAAAATATATAGGTTATTAAAATTTAGACTAAATGTAAAGGTTTCTGCCAAAATAACATATTGTAATATTGGCGAAAGACAATATTTGTACAATAACTCTAATGACCAAATCAGATTGTGAATGTAGAGAGTAACGCTCTGTACAAATAATGTCTTTTGCCAATATAACTATTGGAGGATCAAAATGTCGACAATGGCATGGTCCTGAGGATGTCAGTGAAACGTCGGCCCAGGCTCATAATAAACAAATTAAAATAATATTAGCTGCTTTGTTCATTAGCAAAACAGAAACCTTTTCATATATATATATACAGCCTTGGCCATAAGTATGAGGCACCCCTAAAAAGTTTGCATATCATATTTATTTCTTAAAATAAACTAAAATTTATTTTATAAATGTTAAATTAATTTAATAAAATGTTTATTAAACGCGTGATTATCTTATTTTAAAAGACGAAATACAATAGGTGTGTAAAATATAAAATTAACGTTATTTTGTCAATTTCTTTAAATATTGTCACACCAAGCTCCAAGATAGAATACTTTGTGAGAGACTCGCTAAAAAATTGGAAAAAACGTCTTCTGACCTCTCTACAGCCTTTTTGGAGTAAAATGAAATTTCAATTAGTGCTTGAACAGTAAGAAGACGACTAGGGGAAGCAGGCATGAAAGGGTAGAAGGCCAGAAAGAAGCCCTGGCTCCTGGGAGCCAACAAGTAAAAATAGGGGAAAAAAAAGATAAATTAATATAAAGTGTTTTTTTTATAGACATTGCATAGATATGAAAAGTAACCATTATTTTTGTTTAAATGAATGTAATATCTTACTTCAAAGTTGGATTCATTGGATTAGATAACACGGGACCAGTTTTCTTCAGTCAAATGTTTATTATGATTCATAGCCCATTCTAGACGCTTTTTCTTGTTGGCTCCCAGGAGCCAGGGCTTCTTTCTGGCCTTCTACCCTTTCATGACTGCTTCCCCTAGTCGTCTTCTTACTGTTCAAGCACTAATTGAAATTTCATTTTACTCCAAAAAGGCTGCTGCGAGGTCAGAAGACGTTTTTTCCGATATTTTAGCGAGTCTTTCACAAAGTATTCTATCTTGGAGCTTGGTGGTGACACGCTTTCGACCCATATCTTAATTTATTTTTATGAAAACAAGTCTCTGAAAATCATTTAAGTGCAGATTGTACTGCATTTCGTGAATATCCCACTATTTTGACAATTTCTACTTGGGACTTGCCTTGTTCGTGAATCACTTGTATTTTTACACTTTTTTTGGAAATTTTTTGGCATTTTCAAGCAAAAGGATATTTTTTTAAATAAATAGTCAATCCCACCCCTTTTTTTAAACTTTTACCTATGTATCAAGACGTTTACGCTACTTAAAGAAATTGACAAAATAACGTTAATTTTATATTTTACACCCCTATTGTATTTCGTCTTTTAAAATAAGATAATCACGCGTTTAATAAACATTTTATTAAATTAATTTAACATTTATAAAATAAATTTTAGTTTATTTTAAGAAATAAATATGATATGCAAACTTTTTAGGGGTGCCTCATACTTATGGCCAAGGCTGTATATATATAAAGAGATTAGCTATACCCCTCCGACAAAAATTGAAATATAGTATAATAAAAAGTAAAAAATGTGTGACGCGTTTCTGCTTTGATTTTAATTAGCTCTAGGCTACAGAAAATCTTTTCTTTAGTAAAAATCTGGTGGGGGGGGCGCACAGCACACATCTTGGGTAAGAGAAAGTTGTGCACAGTGCTGGTCTCACCAGATTTTTTGTGCCGCGATAAATTTAGTTTCCTATAGCACCTTAGTTTCAAACTTCTTCGTTTCGTTCTTCAGAAATTTTTAACTCGGGGACAGATAAATTTAAAATGATGAGTCTCATATGCTTTTATAGAGAATTGGACGGTCTACAAAAAATGGTCTATTTCGATTTTATTTTAGCTAATAGTTTAAAAGTTATTTGAGCTCAAAGTTTGATATTCCTATAATTATCAATATTATGAAGCCAGGGCCGCAGTCAGACTTGACGGGCCCCGGGGCTACTTGCTAATACGGGCCCTCCCCCCCCCCCCATTAAAAAAACAAAGTTTTTTTTAGTATAAAAGGCTATTGTGGCATTCATGCCAACAATTTTTACACACTTTTTGACACAACTTTTAGAGAGAGGTTATAATAATTTATCGAGGCCAGATTCGGACAGGGGATTTCCGGGGGAATCTGGGGGTATGGAAAATTATTTAAAAATTAGCCACTGAAATCTTTGTTTTTAGCCTTCCTGAGTCGTGTAAAACATCAAACTTGATTTGAGCTTAAAGGGCCCGGGCCCCCAGAAGAAAAAATTTCAAGAAAATGATTTTTTTGATTGAAATTTTAAGAAAAATTTCAGCTTAAAGGGCCCGGGCCCCTGGGGAAAAAATTTCAAGAAAATGATTTTTTTAATTGAAATTTTAAGAAAAATTTAAGCTTAAAGGGCCCTGGCCCCCTGATGAAAAAAATTTCAAGAAAATGATTTTTTTAATTGAAATTTTAAGAAAAATTTAAGCTTAAAGAGCCCGGGCCCTCTGATGAAAAAAATTTCAAGAAAGTGATTTTTTAAATTGAAATTTTAACCATGAAAAATATTTTTTATTAGAATTTTAAGGTGGGAGCGCAATGGGCCCGGCCCCCTCGGAGGGCCCGGGCCCCGGGGATATAGCCCCCCGCCCCCCCCCTGTCTGCGGCCCTGTATGAAGCATATTCATTGTTGATAGAATTTCTTGAGTTGAATGGCTGTAGATTTCAATTTGGAATTTTCAAATTGGAAAAGGGAGCCTTCCCGGGAACAGCACCCAGGTTAAATAAGAAACTTTTCTTTTCGTTGCTAGTCTCACTCATCCTCAGGGCAAGCAAAATTGTCAAAATTGAGGATGAGTGCGACTAGCACCCGAAACGTCGGCAACGAAAAGTAAAGTTTCTTATTCAAACTGGCTGCTGTTCTCGAGAAGGCTCCCGTTCCTTTTTTCCAAATTGACACTTGTGTTTGAAATTTCAAAAGAATTATATTAGCTAAGCAAAAACGAAAAACATTCCAAGTGGTCTACGAGACAAATAATTTTGGGGACCTCTGATTTAGAAAATAAGCATTTATTCAATTTTTGAAGTGGCTGTTGTATTTCAACAATAGAAGAGGGAGCAGAGAGCCAGGAAGTAAGCCTCTACGAAAAGAAACTCAAGAGTAGTGGAGACAGTTTCGGCTATAATTAAATATCGCCATCCTCAGTCCTCAGTCCATTTTCGAGAGTATGCACTCAAATGCCAATGCATTGAGTCAAATGTAGCGTGTACCCACCAAGTGACAAGCAATGGCATTTGAGTGCATACTCTCGGAAATGGACTGAGGACTGAGGATGGCGATATTTAATTATAGCCGTAACTGTCTCCACTACTCTTGAGTTTCTTTTCTTTGAGGCTTACTTCCTGGCTCTCTGCTCCCTCTTCTATTGTTGTTAAGCATTTATTCTCAATGTATGAAAAAAAACAATTGAATACTCACTAGATTGGTAAGATTTGCTTTTTTTACTTGGCAAAAGTAAAGTTAATCCACACGAATCAATTTTTCTTACATTAATATTCATTTTCCTTTGATCATGTAATTCCAATTTATTTTTTGATTTCATTTTGAATTTTTTATCAATTAAATTATCTAAATGGATATCATTCGGACATTTAAAAATAAAGATATCATCATCATCAAAATTTATTTCTTCATAAAATAATGTTGAATTCAAATAAGAATAAGATATATTTTCTAGAGATGAGAATTTTTTTTCAAGTTTTACTTTCTTGTTTTCACTTTTTTTCTTCATTTTTTTTCCTTTCTTTATTTCTTTAGATATTTTATTAACAGGAACATTCGTTTTTTTTTCTTCTTCTGAATCACTTCCAAGTGAATCGTTTTTTTCTTCTTCTGAATCACTTTCGCCATGTGAATCGTCACAATCTTCTCCACTTGATGGAGGTGGGTATAATTTTTTCAAATTTCCAAAGTTTTTTCTTTTTTCTTTTTGATAATTTTTATCATCTTCCTGGGAAGAATTTAAAGTTTGATTTTTCTTTTTTGAAGATGATTTTTTATTCTCTTTTACTTTTAATTCTTTTTTAATTTCATTTTCTTCATGTTTTGTAATATTTTTTGGTTTAAAATCTTCTTCACCTTCTGATGAGTCACTTAATTCCCATTTTCCTTTCATGATTCAACTATGCAGCAAAAAAAACCTAAAAGCAAAAATTTATATATACACAATACATATATTTAGCTATTTAAGGAAAAGTGAAAAATATTATTAGTATGAATTAAATAGCATAAAATGAATTCTCCTTAGCTTTTTTTTTTTTTTTTTTTTTCTCTTTATTCTCGGCCTTCTAGCGTTAGCCATTCGGCCCCTTCTTGTATACAATACAATATGTTTACAAAAAATTAAGGTATATAATAAAGTATATCAAACATAAATGTCTCTAAAAATATACACTATATAACAAAAGTCACTATATAAGTTACACTGTATAAGAAACATTTTACAAAGAAACTCAATATCTAAAATACAAGCCTCTAAAACTATACACTATATAACATACGCCGCTATATAAAATACACTTATATAAAAAAAAACACTTTACAAAGGAACACCATATAAAATCTATATAGATCTGAAAATATACCCTATATAACAAAAGTCACTACAAACAATACACTATATAAAAGCAGATTATGGAGTGGTTGTGGCTACAAGATTATTTTTGAGGCATTAATGAAGTTGTTCAGGTTTTCTAATTCTTCTGGGTCCGGTGTCTTTATGAATTGCAGGAATGATGTGGGGTCTCGGAACTGCGGTTTGATTTTTATTAAATATTGTTTGCGTTTGCTTTCATACTCTGGGCATTCTGCTATTAAGTGGAATGGAGTGGCCGGTGTATTTGAGCAGTGACAGAGAGGCGATGGCATGATGTTGAATCTTGACAGATGGTTCGGTGTGCGTGTGTGGTTAATTCTGATTCTATTGAGTGTGGTGATTATGGATCTAGGAAGGTGTTTGTGATGACTGAACCATGGCGGGCCGATGCTGGGCTTTATTTTTGCTAAGGCAGATCCTGTTATCGTCGAGGTCTGTTTCCAAATGTGATTCCATTCTATTTTTCGATTTTCTTTTATGAGGGAGAATGAATCTTGCCATGATGTGGGTGCATTTAACGGGGTTCCGTGATATGAGGCTCTTTTGGCTAGGAAGTCGGCAATCCTGTTGCCTTGAGATTCACTGTGTCCTTTAGTCCAACGGAGAGCTACTCTGGTGTTCCTGTTTGCGGCTCTGATTAGTAGCTGATTGATGTATCCGATCTGAATATTTGTCGATTTTTTCATTCTAAAGTTAAGAATAGCTTTTAGTACGCTTTGGGAGTCCGAAATGATTAGGCAGGAGTTGAACGGATAAGACAGGCAATATAGCAGTGCTTCTCGGATGGCTATTAATTCAGCTGTAAAATTTGAAAAAGATGGGGGTAATTTGAACAGCCCAAAATTAGAGTGTGTGTTGTCAAAGAATGCAGAGCCTGCGTTTGTGGCTGTTTTGGAACCATCCGTATATATTATGCTATCGAATGTGAATTCGGCGGGTTCCTCTACCCTTATATCAAATTGTATTTTTAACAGCGTGGGAGAAAACTGAAACGATGGGGGGAGCGATGATTTTTCTGTCTTCATTTGTAGTCTTCCGATTTCTATGAGCGCTAACAGGAGCGGAGGTTCTTTTTTATATGGACGAATCTTGTTGTATTGATTTTTAAGAGATTCCAGGGCTTCTATTACCGGGTGGAAAATTCTTGAGGCTCGTTTTAGAAGAAACTTAGAGGCTAGCATTTTAGTCCTTACTTCCAGCGGCATTTCGTTGATCTCTACTAGCATCGCGTTGCATGGTGATGTCCGTATATAGCCCATTGCCACTCTTATTGCTTGGAATTGTACTCTGTCTATTTGAAGTTGGTTTGTTTTGGAGGCTGCTCTAAATAAATAGCACCCATAATCAAGACATGCCCGTATGGTGGCCTTGTAAAAGTTTACCAGGACTATCGGGTCTGCGCCCCAGGTAAAGTTGGCTATTGTTCTCATTAAGTTAATATATTTATAACATTTTACTTTTAATGCATTTATGTGTTCTTTCCAGGTCAATTTGGCATCTATTGTAAGTCCTAAATACTTGATTTTGCTGACCAGTGGGAACTCGATTTCCCCAAGCAAGATGTTTTGCCAATTTGGAATTCTTCGCGTTGTGAAGATGCAAGCTGCGCATTTCGAGGTGGATATGGTGAAGCTATTTGTATTGAGGTATTCTATCAGCGCTACTATTGACACATCTAAATCTGCAAGAGCTTCTTCTAAATTGGCGGAGGATGTGTACACTATTACGTCGTCTGCGTATTGCAGTACTTTTGAGTTATAAGAAATTTCGGAGGCCATGTCGACTGTGTAGCATACGAACAGAATCGGACTCAGGATTGAGCCCTGAGGAATTCCTCTGTACGAAGTTCTGGCCAGTTCTGGATTCAATGGGTTTGTCCTGATATAAATATGTCTACCAAAAATAAGATTGAATATTAACTTACTGGCTCGAGAACCAATACCTAATCTGTTTAATTTCATATGGAGTATGTGTAGATCTACGTTATCGTATGCTCCATCTATATCTATCACCGCGGCAGCTGTGTATTTTTTGGTAAGTATGGCTTCCTGAATGTTTGTTATGAAGACAGCCAAATTATCCATCGTAGATGCAAATGCTCTAAATCCAAACGACAGGGGCGGTAACTGGTATGTTGTCTCCAGATAGTGTTCCAGTCTTTCTTTTATCAGTTTTTCAAAGATCTTTAATAGACATGATGATAATGCGATTGGGCGATATGATTTGGCTTCTTTTTTGTCCTTGCCGCTTTTTAAAATAGGGATAATTAATTGGGTTTTCCAAGATTGAGGAATGAACTCAGTATTTCTGATATTATTATATATGTCGAGCAGGAATTCTAGTGCTATAGGAGGTAAAAATTTCACCATCGGATATGGAATATTGTCTATCCCTGGGGTGGTATTTTTTGTGGTTTGGTAAAGCACTTTTTGCATTTCTTGTAACGAGAAAGGTTCATCAAGGATATCTCTTGTCTCACTCTCCATCTGAGGTTGAGGTTCCTCGTTTGCAGTCCAAGGTGGTACCAGTCTATCTAGAAACTCGTCCAAAATCTCTTTGTTCGGAGATGTCCTACCTGAACTCTGACTTCCTCTTAGTTTTTTTATTTTTGCCCAGAGCTCACAAGGTTTGCTATTTCTGTTTAGTGAACTACAGAATTGAATCCATGACTGTCTTTTTGCCTGTTTGATGATTCTTTTGGCTAAAGCATTCTGTTTTTTCAGTTCCAAAAAGTTATTTAGAGTTGGGTTTCTTTTATAACGTTTGTGTCCTAATTTTCTCTTTTCGATTGCTTCTCTACATTCTGTCGTCCACCAAGGCATGGGGGGATATCTCATTTCAGCCGGTTTTGTTGTAGGTATGGAGGATTTCGCTGCTATATTGATTATTGAGATGAGGAATTCGTATTTCTCTTCAAGTGTCAGTAATACAGGGAGGTTGAGGAACCCTTGTTCAATGATATTCTGATACTGGGGCCAATTAGCTTGTTCTGTTTTGAAGCGCGGATTGAAATTATTAGCTGGGTTTTGATAAAAAGCTAGTTGCACACTTAAGTGTATTGGAAAGTGGTCTGATCCGAGAGTGTCTTCCAGGACTGCCCATGTGATTAAAGGTGCTATACGGATGGTGCAAAATGATATATCAACGATTGAAGGTGCTCCTGCATTATATGTCAGCCTAGTTGGGGATCCATCATTAAGCGTTATCATGTCGAACTCTTCCGCTATAGCTACTAAGGTTTCTCCCTGAGTGTCCTGTGAATGGCAACCCCATAGGGGGGAATGAGCATTAAAGTCTCCTAGGAACAGGTAATTCGGAGGGTATGTCTCCAGTATCGCCTTCCATTCCAAAAAAGATATCTGGTGCCCGGGGCTGCAATAGCATGCTAGAATTGTAATGTCAAGATTATTGGGACCAGATATTTGAATTGCCGATATTTGAATAAATTGGTTGCTGAGACTGTGTAATTTGTTAAATTGTATGTTATTCTTTACTAATATTAGTGTGCCTCCTTTTCCATCAAATCTATCTGCCCGCACCACGTTAAAGCCTCTGACCTTAAAATCATAGAAAGGTTTTAGCCATGACTCGGATATAACCCCTATGGATATATTTAATTCCTTCAGGACTACTTCTAGGCTTCCTTTATTGCTATTAATGGATCTAGAGTTCCATTGCAATATATTTAGGTTGTTCATTTCTGAGTTTTTCCCTTGCACACCGTGTTTTTAACACTGGGAAGCGAAGCCCTACCTTTCGAAGTTGCTCTTTCGTTTTCTTTGTTTGCTTTTTAAATATAACTAGTTTTACAATGATTCACTTTCCGACAAAAAGGCAGAATTTTCTACATTTTGTGGGTTAGTGAAAATCGTCATCAAAGATTCATTGATTGCCTTAAACACTAAAGGCTGTAGTGATGGGGGAGAGGTTCTCATTGTGTAAAGATGGATATTCTA